>JAVHLU010000598.1:0-52867 GCA_036785755.1 Colletotrichum ledebouriae | reverse complement strand
ATAGCTAAGATAGCTATATATAATACTAATATAGAGATTAGTAGTCTTACTAAGCTAATAAGTATAGCGAGATTAACTAGATTAGTAACTAGAGACTAATAAACCCCTTATTATTATAACCCTAAGTGCTAAGAGCGATATACTAACTTTAGAGAGATATTAATATAGAGAAGCTACAAATTCTTCTAAAATAAGAGCGTTATTAGGAAGACCCTTCTATATTAAGTAATAAGACTTAAAGTAGATCTATAATAGCTTAGAGTAATAAGATCGAGGTTACTAGACCTTTACTATATTTATTTAATTATTTAGTTTATACTATTTCCTTTTTTATTTTATTTAAAGAAAGTTATAACTACTTACTTTATCTTTCTATTTAGAAGATATTATTATAATAACTTTACTTTATTAACTATAATACTCTATTACTTTAACTATATAATATTAACTTTAATATTTATAAACCTATAAGTATTATATCTTCTTCTTTTTTAGCTAACTTAGATATTAGATCCTCTTCTAATAAGGGGAAATAGCCTAAAGAGAGATTTATAAGAGCTTTATTTAGTAAGATATAACCTTATACTATAGGGTAGCTAGCCTCTAATAATAATATAGATAGGTTTATAAATCCTACTTCTAGGATAGGAGTAACGCCCTTAAGTACTCTACGTTCCCCTAAAGGAAGTTATACTAATTAGGATATTATAGCCCTTATTAATCTCCTTATAAGATGTCCTATTATTATAATAATAGCTCCCTATTTAGCTAGAGCGCCTAAGTTTATTAGTACTAATATCTCTAATTTTATTACTAACTATAAGAGCTTTTTAAAGCTTTACTATAAGACTAATAAAGATATAAAGAACGAGGTCTATATATATAGCTCTAGTAACTATTAAGATATAGTAAAATCTTATATTAGTAAAGCTAAGACCTAGAAGGAAGCTAAGGAGAGACTTCTATACTAGTTTAGATTTATAAACCTAAAGTCTTATTAAGATCTTAATAAGGACCTTTAGAACCTAGTTATAAGATCCTATATTAAGGATAATAACCCTTCCTAGGTTATAATATTAATTATTACTATTTAATAGCTTTAATAGAGAGCTATCTAGCGTAGAGACTTAGAGCTTACTAATACTAAGCTTATTTATATTACTTATTACTATTTTTTAGAGAGGGCTATAAGAGCTATAGCCTAAAGTCTTAGCTACTAGCTTACTAAGGTTATTTCAAAGTAATAAGTTATAATAAAAGACGCTCTAATTAAATAATCTACTACCTGCTAGGAACTTTAGTAGTTATCTAGCCTTATTAAGCCTAAATTAATAATAATACTTTAAGTCCCTATAAAGATAATTCTAATAAAGTAGAGAGCTAAAGCTAAGGAACCCTCTATAGCTTAGATTACTAGCTTAATTATTAACTCTCTTATAGAGAACTTTAAGACTCTAAATATTAATAAGGCTAATTATAAGATAAATATCTTAACCCGTATTAAGGGAGTTACTAGCTAAGGAGATAATACTTTTAATCTAAATACTATAGAAGCTACTAAACCTTATAAATAATAATCTTAGGACTATCTATAGACTTAATATTAATAATAATAATACTTTTACTTATAAGCTAAATATAGAGATTACTAAGGAGGATACTAGTAATACTAGGGATTTAGAAGAGGTAGAGTAAGAAGAGGCTATAGAAGCTTCTAGTAAGATAGACTACTATAATATATACCTTTCTAGGCTATAGGGGCCCGCTAGTTTTATAGCACCATTAACTATATTATTATTAGTAATATTAAGTATCTCGAGGCTAGCTAGAATAGGGTCTACTACTACATATCGCCCTATTACTTTATTAGCACCCTAGATATAAGTACTAAGGTTAAGATAGGTATTATTAATAAAGGCTATAACTATAAATTTACTAATAGGTAGATAATTTTAAAGTATATCCTAATTAATAAGGATACCTTTATATACTATATAGTTACTATAAGTAAGTTAGTAAAAAGATAGTAGCTAAAGCTTCTAGAGGAGGTTATAAGAGTTATTAGTTATAATAAGATACGCCCTAAACTATCTATTAGCTTTATAAATTTATTAACAAATATTACTTAATTATATAACTTTATAGATATAATATTCTTTAGCTTTAAGCTAAAGAACTAGTATATTAACCTAATAGAAGATATTATTACTATAGAAAGAGGGAAAGCTAGAGGGTATTATATAGAACCTTATAATACTTATTATTATTAGGCTCTTTAAATAGTAGACCTACTTATAATTTAAGACCCTCCTATTTAAATTACTTACAGAGTTATAGAGCTCCTAGATAATAAGGAAGATACTAAAGACGCTATATTACTAGACGCCCCTAAGGAATAAGTTAAGTAATAGAAGTAGGATAAATAAGATAAGCCTTAGATTTAATATAGTAATTGATAAACTAGCTATACTCTTACTATTAAGCTATATAATAAAAGAGTAAATAAGAAGGTAGCTATCCCTAAAGCTTTTTTTTATTAGAATTAGCCTAATTAGAATAAAATAGTTTATAACGCTACTAAAGCTATAATTACTAAGTATAAGGATAGATATAACTCAAAGGTATAAGAGGTCTTTATTCCTATTAGTATTATACTTTTAAATTAATTTAATAAGATAGGAGAGAGTAATAAGGAGCTATAGGAATATATAGATTAATAGAATAATAATAAGAACTATTCTAAAGGCTAAGCGACTTTAGCTACTATTTCTATAGACTTACCTAAGGATTTATAAACTAAGGTAATTTAATTTAATTACTATATAATTAATCCTATTTTTAAGATAGGCGCTATAATAGAAGATTAGGATTTAGTATTACATCTACTACTAAGATATATTACTATCCTAGACTTTATTATAACCTACTAGTAGATTACTATTACCCTTTATAGCCCTATGAATATATTAATTAGGGGGATTATTAATAATATCTCTACTATTAACCTTATTAGTAAAGGTTATATTAAATATCTAGGCTTATAGAGTAATATAGTTAAGATAAATATAGGGATCCGCGGGATTACTAATACAGAGCAGAGGACCTAGTTTATAGGTATAATTATAAACGATGTTTATATTAGTAGTAATTAGATTTAAGATATTAGCTTTTTCGTTTTCCCTAAAAATACTTATATTAAGGACCTAGTACTAGGATCTCCTTTTATCTTAAAGACTTAAATAATACTAGATTATATATAGAACTAGATTATTAGAGTCCTTTAGTCTAGGAAGATTTAGATTAATATCCCGCTATTATTTTATATAAGAGACTTAACTACTTAGTTCTTAGAAATTATTACTAAGATAGACTGCTTTATTTCTTTTTAGTATTAATATACTCTCTTATCTCCTATAGAGGAGGGGAAATAGAGGCTATTACTAATAGACTTAATATAGTAATAGGCTTAGACTTTATAGGAGATAATTAGTAAGTTAATAATACTAGGAATAAAGAAAAGCTAGATATAATACTAAGGAGTATAAGGATATACTAGGATATTAAAGCGATTTAATAAGCTTTTAAAAGCTCTTATAACCTACTAGATAAAGTTAAGTAATAATTAGACCTAGATAAGGAAGTTATTACTATTTTTAAAGAGTTTAGATTAATCTTTAATAAAATCCTAGAGACTATAATCTATAATAAAGTTACCCCTAAGCTTAATAAGATCTATAAAGCGATTATAAGTATAGTGTATATAATAGGATATAATAGCTATAGTATCGATTATTAATACTATATTCGCAGACCTAAGAAAAGAATATTAAAGAAGAAAGTGCTTAGGAGGTAGTATAAATTAGTATATTAAAAAGGTATTAAAGTTATTATAGCTATAGATACTACTTTCTCTTATAATAATTATAAACCTATATTAATAATACCTGTATTACTAATAAAAGATATTAATATAATATATAAGACGAAAGATAAGAAGATTTAACTTATTAATAACGCTATATTAGATAGTTTAACCCTAGATAGAGACCTAGAGTAGAAGTTAAAGGTATAAGTAAAAGCTAAGAAAAATATAATCCTAGATCCTAGCGCTCTATTTATAAGCTTAGTTATACTAAAGCTTTTAACTATTAAGTAAGGAATAAGGCTTATAAGAGCTTAATAAGAAGCTATCCTTAAGACTATTAATTATTTATAGCTTAAAGAAAAGAAGCTCCTTTTAGCTATTCTTATTATAAGAGAGAAGGCTTTAGCCTAGGAGTTTAAGTATTATAGCTCTATATACCCTTCTATTATACCTCTATAAGTAATTTAAATAATACTATATAAGGTATAGTAAGTAAAAGGAATCCTAATATTAAGAGGATTAGAATAGGATATTATTATAATTCTAAAGGATAGACTAAAGAAGGGAATCCTTAAGTAAAGTTATATAGCTTATTATAATCTATTCTTTCTTATATAAAAGAAAGATAGTAAGATAAAGCTTATTAACTTAGTAACTAAGATAAATATAGTTATAATATAAGACGTAGTACTACCCCCTTTAGTAGATAATTCTTTAGATAACTTCGCTATATATTAACTATTATTACTACTAGACTTCTTCTTAAGATATAACTAAGTCCTATTAGACCCTATAAATAGAGATTTAATAACGTTTATATTACCTATTAGATTACTATAGATATATACGTTACCTTAAGGAGTAACGAACTTAGTTACTTAGTTTATATAGGTTATAATTAGAATCTTATATAACCTTATCCCTAGTTATTATAAAGCCTTCCTTAACGATATTACTATTAAAGGACTAATATTATAATATAATAAAGAAGAGATCGAGTCTTATCTAGGGATTTATAGATTTATTTTAAAATACTTAGAGAATATTAATAAGGTCCTAGTTAATTTAGAGCTAGTAAAGTATATAATAGTAGTAGTTAAGTTATAATAAGCCTAGGAAGTAGTAACGATTATTAGCTATATTTATAGTACTAATAGGCGTCGTCTAGAGGAAGTAAAGATAGTTAAGATCTATAAATAAGCTATTTATATTAATTTAATAGAGTTAAGGGCTTTCCTTAGGATTAAAACGTTCTATAGATCCTAGGTAAAGATTTACTTTACTATTATAAAGCTATATACTAACTTACTTAAGAAAGATACCTTATTTAGCTAGGAGGAGAAGTAATAAATAGCTATAAATATCTTAAAAGTAATACTTATAAGGGCCCTAATCCTTATTACTATAAACTATAGCCCTAAAGGAGGAGATATCTACCTTATAGTTAACGCTAGTAATATAGGATAGAGCAGAGTCCTAGGATAATTTATTAATAACTAGCGCGTAGTCTCTCGCTTTAAGAGTAGTACTTAATTAGAACTAGAGCTATTATATAACGCTAGGAAGAAGGAATTATATAGTATTCTAAAAGCTTTAAAGAGGGTATATAATTATTTATATAGATAATACTTTATCCTAGAGATAGATACTTAGATATTAGTTATATAACTTAATAGAGTAGCTATAAACCTCCTAAGAGCCCTTATTATTCGCTAGATTATATAGATCTAAATATTTAACTTTAAAATATAATATATCTATAGTACTTAGAATATAATAGTAAATAGCTTATTATAAAAGCCCCGGGGACTTTCTAATATTATTAATAAGGAGGCTAAGGGGGAGATTAACTCTTAGATCGATTTATAAATCTTCTTTATAGATATAGAAGCTAGTTCTTTTTATAATTAAACTTAATATTATGATAATAAGTTATATATAGAGGAGGTCCTAGTAGGAAATATAGAGGTTATTAGTAATATAATAAATATCCTAGACGTACTTCTTAATAATATATAAACCTATTTAATACGCTCTTAATAAATCGCTTACTATTTAATAATATAGAGACGCTCTCTAGGAATTTAACTAGTAAGGTATTATAACTTTAAGACTAAAGCGTTAGATTATTTTATCTATAACTACCCACTTTTTACTAGACTAATAAATTAAAAGCTAATACTATAACGAGTTATTAATAATCCTAAGTAGTAGAAGAAACTAATTATAAAAGCTTATAAAGAGAGTAATTATTAAAGTAAGTAAGCTATAGCTAGAAGACTATCTAATTACTATATCTAAGCTAATATATATATAGAGATTAGTAAATCCTTAAAAAGTTACTCTAATTACTAAAAGAGGAGAGCTTAATATATAGATAATATAAGGACTTATAGCTCTCTAAAGGGACTACCTTTTACTAGAATATTATTAAATATATAGAGAGTAAGTAAATAATACCTTATTAAGGTAAGGGATCTACTAATAGGATAGCCTAAAGCCTACTAGCTTAAGAGAGTAACTTTAGCTAAGATTACTAAGTTTATCTAAGAAGAGATTATCTACTACTATAAACTATATAGCAAACTTATTATTAATAGAGGGCTAAAGAATAAGGATACTATTATTAAATTTCATAAGAAATATAATATAAGGAGGAAAGTAATATCTACTTATAACCTAAGGGCTAATAGTATAGTTAAGGCTAGTTATTAGCTAATTACTTATATATTATTAATATAAACTAGAGGATAGAGAGATATTAACCCTTAGCTATACCTTCCTACTACCCTATTTATAGACTAATTAAGCTTTTATATTTTAACTAGCTTTAGCCCTTTCTACTTATTATATAGGTTTAAGCCTATTACTCTTATTAAGACCTTAACGCTAACCTAGAGGGTTCTTAATTAGGATTTAGTAATAATAAAGGAAGAAGAGGTTTAAATACGTCTATAAGCCTTCCTATAACTTAATAAGGATAGATAAATAAGCTAAAAAGATAATTAATAGTTAATATAAAAAGACTATAGAATACTATAATAGTTAATATAAGAGGACTATAAGGAAGGAGAGGCTAGAGGTAAGTAATTTAATACTAGTATTTAATATTAAGGGCTTTATTAATAAGTTATCTATTAAAAAGCTAAACTACTAATAGTAAGGCCCCTTCTATATCCTTTTATAAGCTCTAAAAGCTCTATTATATTAATTAGTAATATTAATAGGTAATAAGGTTACTAGAAAGATATTTAATAGAAATTAACTCTATAAATTTATTTAAGCTCCTAAAGGGTATTAGGAACTAAGTAATTTAAATATTTATAGATCTAATCTAAAAAGAAACTTAGTAAAAGTCTTCTTAATACTATTAAATAAAGAGTATAATAATTATATATCTAAAGAAGAGGAGGAGGAACCTATAATACCTAGGGAAAGTAATTAGAAGGAAGAGGAGGATTTATTATACTTAGTAATATAATTAAAGTAATATTTAAAGGATTTAGAGAAAGTAATTAAAGCTTTAAAAGCTAGATAATAATTAGTTATTAAGAATTTTAAAATAATAAAAGAGAAAGAAAAAGAGTATATTAAGATAGAGGATCTAGAGGATATATAAGGTTTCTTTTATTATTACTTATTTTAATTAATAATTTATAGACCTATTCTAATTTTCCCTTCCTTTTATCTCTTAGTTTAAAAGTTTAAGATTCTAGAGATAATATTTCTAAACTTTAGGGATAAGGGTAAGAGATAGTATTAGTAACTCCCTACTTATTTAAAGTATACCCCTTACTACTATTTAACTAATAATAGCCTAGATAACTTTAATATCTATTAGTAATTATAATAGGGTAATTAAGCCTAGGAAAGTATAAGATCCTTAACCTCCTAATAATAATATTAAAACTACCCCTCCTTACTAAATAAATATAAGATTAATAACTTAAAAATAAGAGAGAAGAAGAGAAAGGGAGAGAGGGTATTAAAATCGTAGTTATTAGCCCCTAGTAAGGATATTAGTAGACTTTTCTTACCCCCCCCTTTTTCCTTAAAAGGATTATTACTAATATTAGATTACCTTCTGCTAAAGAGAAAGAGAAGGATACTTATAAAAAGGATTATATTAATTTTTATACCTAGATATACTTTAACCTTAGCTTTATAAACCTATTTATATAATATTTACCTTAATTTCCTATTAAAACCTAACAAGCTACTTATTCTCTTTTTCTTTTTACCCCCCTTATATACTATATAAATATATCTAGAAACCCTATTTTCTTATATTAATTTATAATATAAAGCCCTAAGTAGTCTATAATTTCTATAAGATTAAACTCTAGAGGTAGCTCTATTATAAAAAAGTAATAAGAGTATATAAACCTAGCTTTAGGATAATATTCCTAGGCTTATTAATAGTATTTATTATAAAAGAGCGAGAGGTTAAACGTAGCTATAGCTATAACTATAGTATCTATTAGACTTCGGGACTATAAGATCTCCTTAATACTATTAAATTCTCTACTCCTCCTTATCTTATTATTTTACTTAATTCTATATTTATAGCGCTTATAGATACTTAGATTATTATATAAAAAACTCTCTTAGGTTTTATAGAAGAAGTAGTTAGTATAAGGAGTACTTAGTATAGAGATATACTTAAAGTATAGTTTATAATTATAAATACCTAATATAGGGTTTTTAATAATATAGGCTTACTCTTTATAATAAATATAAGGTATTATATTATAACTACCTTAGGATTAAATAAATAAGCTATATATAGCTACTATATACTAAAAGACTTTTATCTCCTATAAGCTAGTAAGGAAGGTAATAGAGGTATAGATAAAGACTTAATAGTAGAATTCTCTAGACCCCTTAGTTACCCTAAATATTTACTTAAAATCCTATTTACTAAGATAAGCCTTCTAGAAAGCTAGCCTTATTTTTTTAGTAGTCTTATTAGAGAATATCTATAATATAAAGGCTATCTCTAAGTATTTATTACTAGGGATATTAAGTTAAAGCTAAATAAACCTCGTAGCTACTTAAGAATTATAATTATTAGCTAGAGGGTATAGAGATATTAAAAAGAAGGGAAAGAATACCTAAACTTAGTTATTAGAATACTAGATAAAAAGAGGTATATTATTTTTCTTTATTTTAGATATAGGGATATTAGGACTAAGGACCTAAAGGGTTATTACTAATAAGAGATAATAAGAGCGAGGTTAATTAGTATTTTTAATACTTAAGATAAGGAAGTTATATTTAGCTATAATAAAAAGATATAATTTATAGATATAAGAGAGAAAGTATAAAGGGGTTAAATAAAGATTGAAATAGCTAGCTAAAAGTAGTTATTATAAGGGGAGAAGTTAATATTAGAGGATAGAGGAGAATATTTATTTAATTTATAACTAGGCTACTTATTTAAACAGCTACTATTAATTATTATTTCCTTTATTCTTTCTTTATATATAATTACCCTAACTTACTATTCTATTTATTATAGGCTTTTTATCTTTAGTTTATTTTATTTTATTAAAGCTAAGGAGGGTAGGGGAGGAGAGTTAATTATTCCTTTTATAAGCTACTAATAAATTACTATATTATTAACGTAATTAGTAGATATAAAAGCGCACTCCTTACTCTTTAAGCCCCTAGTTTCTCTCTCCCCTTTATATATATTATTTATTTTTCCGTCGTTAGCAACGCTCTCTCTATATTAAAGCAGTCGGTATAAGCCGTACTTACTAACGTTCCCCTAAGGGGCCTAGGCTGCCTTTGCCTTAATAGTGCGGAGGACCTGCTCGAAGAAGGGCTACTCTATAGGGTATATAACGACCTACCTAGCTTCTACTACTAAGTCTATTTATTTAGCTATAATATAATAGCGAGTATCCCCTCTAGGGGTATTAATAAGAGCCCTCTTAAGGGCTATATTAATAATATACTCTCTATATATAATAGAGTAATTAAAGAAGGAGCGGGTTTTATTAATTATATTAATACTAAACTCTCTAGTAAGCTCTCGCGCGTTATTAGTATTAAAGGGCGTACCTCGCGCAGGCTTAGCGTTTTTATATATAGGGTTTAGTGCTAATATAGTTAAGGATTTATTATAGGTTATAGGTATACCTAGGACTTCGTAGATAAGGATAAGGAAGAGGGAGAGGTATAAGGCCCTGCTTATAGTAGTAGAGCTTCTTATGCTTCTAGCTATAAGAACCTCTTAGGAAAGACCTCTTTAGTTAAGGAGTTACCTCTTATATAGTAGCATTCGTAATACCTTACTAGAAGGTTGACCTTTTAGGTTAAGGAGTTATCTTATATAATAGCTTTCGTAGCGCTTTATTAGAAGGTTTAGCGAGGGCGTTACTATAAGAGCCTTAGTAGCCCGTTTAGCTCTAATATAATTAGCCCTAGTATAGCGCGCGTCTAACTCTATAATATTTAGAAGGTTTACTTGCGAGTAGTAGGAATATATAGGGTTCTTATATTATTTTCCTTAACTAGTAGAGGGTATAGGTTAAAATGCTTATATAGTGTTTCCCGAATTATACCTGCGAACTAGGTGAATTTGTTATAGTCTTTTTGCGAAGGGGCTGCAGCGTAATTCCGAGCTTAATTATTTATTTTTAAACTTAATTTATCTACTAATTATATAATATTAATTATTATACTATAGCTCCTCCCTTTCTTTAAATATAACTTCTATTTAGCTCTTTAGTCTATAAATTACTTATACTTTCCCCTTATTAACTTTTCTCCTAATATATTATAATAGGGAAATTCATTCTTTATAATAATAAAGCGTTAGATATATAGATCTAGGAATTAAAATCCTTAAACCTTTTTATCCTTAAAATTAGACTTTTAATAAAGCTTATATTTAATAAACTAAGTATAAGTAGGTTTTAAGTATAGGGATAGAATAATAAAGATATCCTAGGCTTTAGACCTCCTAATAAGCCTAGTTACTATCCTTAGCTAATTAAATATAATATACGCCCTCCGCTTAGAATAGATAATATCCCTAGTTAGATAGACCTTTTTAATATAATATTAAAATATATCCTTATTAAATATTAGAATAAGACCTTAGAAGTAGTAGAGGAGATAATTCGCTCCTTATACTTATAATAAGTTATAGCTAGTATATTTAATACTATTAGTATACTTAAAATAGTAACTCTAATATATACTAAGAATATCTTAGTAATTACTTATTATATTATAAGGCTTACTAAGCCTAGCTAACTGCTCTATTATAAGATAGTTAGAGGTATAGAAAACGATTTTAAAAATAGAGATATAAGGGATATTATAATTACTTAAATTAAAGCTAAGTCCCTTAATATACTCCTTATTTATTTATAAGTACCTAAGTCTACTAAGGTAGTTATTATAAGTCTACTAATTAACTTATAAGATAAGAGAAACTAGTTTTATAATAATTAGTAGTTAAAGAGAGGAGCTAAAAGATAACTATAAACTCTAATACTTATTACTAGGAGCTTTTTACTAAGATATAAAGCTAAGGAAGTTTTAATAAGATAACTATACCTAGTAGAACTTTAATATATAAACCCTCTACTATAAGCCTCTAGTCTCTACTTTATTAATTAGCTTAGGTCCTTTATATAAATTAGAAGCCTAATACCTCTAAAGTAGCTTATTAAGATAAAGTTTTAAGCTTAAATTAATTATTTATTAAAAGCTTTTACTAATAAAATACCTCCTAAAGGATACTAGACCTAACTAAGAGTAGATAGAATTCCGCGTAATTAATACTTTAAATTAAGAGATAAAGATATTATGAAAAGAATAGCTTAAGAAGATATTAAATATTAAATAGCTAAATATACCCCTTAATTTATAAACCTAGAGGTTTCCTCTCTAAATAGGATAAATAATTTCCTACTAGTACTTAGAAATACTAATTTATAAACTAGTCTAATAGTTCTTATTAATTTAGAAGAATTAAATAGAAAGGAAGAATTATTAAAAGAACTAAATATCTAGAATATAAAAAAAAGGAATAACTATAAGAAATAGAAGAGGGATTATAACTTATAATAACTAGCTAACTTTATAAAGTATCTTAACTACCCTAGGTCTATAAAACTATCTATATCGCTCTATTTAACCCCTATTAACCTAAGAGATATTATATTTAACCCTACTAATACCTTAGTAGGATTTAATATTATAAAACCTAAAGGGAACCTTATATTAAATAAAGATAAGTTTATACTAGTAGTCCTATAGTATATATAATAGAACTAAGAATCTATAAATTACTTAATAACTTAGTATAGAAGAGGGTTATTTATTATAACTTTAGCTTAAATAGAATATTTATTAGACCTTTATAATATATAAGGGAAGCTAATAAAATAAGAGGAGTTAGATAATTTAGAGGTTATAGCCCTTTTTATATTTATAATTAAGGGCTACCCTTATAATATCTATACCCTAATCTATAAGCTAGCTTAGTAACCTAGGAAAGAAATTAATAAGGCTTCTATAGAGCTTAAAAGAGTAGAGGCGAAGAATCTCTAGGATATTACTAGGGCTTTCTTTCTACTAAACTATAATAATTATTACTAGGTTGCGATTTTTATAGACTAGTTAACTAGCTACTACTTCTATTATAACTCTATATAAGACTAGAATAGTAATTAACGCTTTATTAAGGCTATATAGGACCTTAATATATAATATTATAAAATAGGAGCCCCTCTATAACTCTAAAAGCTCCTATTAATTAATACCTATATAATTAATTTAGTTTAATAAAGGGATAGATTTATATATAGCCTCTAATATATTAAATAAGCTAGAGCTTTAAATTAAAAAGGATTACTATCTCTACGTTTTAGTAGTATAACCTTAAGCGATAGCGTATTATTCTCTAACTTTAAAATCCCTTTAGTTACTTAATATATATTTATAATTACTATAGAGTTCTATAACTTAACTATTAATAATAATATAGCTCTATAAAATACCCTATTAAGCTAAGAAGACTTTAAGAAAGTATCTTTCTTCTCTTTATACCCTCCTACTCCTTTACTTATAGATAATAATTTAATAGACTTTAGAAATAATAATAATATTACGCTATCTCTTATAATAGATATTCCTTAACTTATTTATAAATTATTAATATTATCTAGGTCTACTTTATTTAAGATACTAGATAATAAGCTTAAATACTTTAGATATTAGTTTTAGTTATAAGTCTTATAGATACTAAGTTATAGTATAACTATTAAGTAATACCTAAGAACTATACTTATAGATATACTATTATATCTTAAGAGGCCTAGTCCTTTAAATAAGTATAACTATAGCTATATAGATTATATCTAGTAGAGAGTTAATAGGATTAAATTAAGTAGAATACGCTTAAGGGAGCGTATTATTATAACTTCTTATACTTAGTATAATAAGGCGGGTAGTTTTAGCTATATTAAGGATTAGAATAGGATAAGGAGTATAATAAAGAAGAAGAGGTAATAAGGCTATTATTAAAATATAACTATAGTAGAAGATAGTTAAACCTAAGGGACCTTCTTAATAATAAGATTGCTTACTTAGAAGACGTTATTAATAAATTAGATCTATAAATAGAGTTTATTTATTATTTCTATAAAGTAGTTTTATTCATTTTTTTTAAAACATTCTTTTATAATATTATAAAGATTCTTAAGGGGATAATTAGAATAAGATAAGATAGACTTAGCTATATAACTTTTAGAAAACTCCCTTAGTATATAGACTTGTTATAAGAAGACTATAGAGTAGAGTATAAAAGAGAGGAGCATAGTAGACTTAAGGAGAGTATATATATTATTATAATTAGTATCTTAATAACTCTATACCTCGTTTTTTAGTATTTTCTTAGTAAATCCGCGCCTAATTTAGATAATCTCTTTTAATTAGATCTATAAATTATTCTATATATCTTTTAAGCTTACTCTAAATATTCTTACTTATTTATAGGTAGAGCTATATTATTTGTTATCTATCTAGTTCCTATCGGTTCCAGCCCTTTCTACTACCTTATTAATATAGTAGTAGTTGCTCTCTATATAGCCCTCTTAAACGAGGTTAGGGATAATATAGTTAATTTAAATAAAGAGCACCTAAGTATCTTTATAACCCCTTACTTAGGACCCTACGTATTATATAAATCTATAGTCCTAGATAACTATAGAGGGATATACCTTATTAATAATAAGTCCCTACTTATCCCCTCCTTAATTAGGTATTATAATAGAGAATAGGTTAATTCTAGAATAGTTTAATATCTAATTATTATAAAGGGTATACGGATTATTAAGAGTACTCTTAATAGCTTAAAAGGTATAAATATAGAGGACCTTATACTCTATAATATAGGATATATAGAGAACTTTTATATTAATATTATCTCTAAAGCGCTACTTTAAAAGATAGGTATTTAGTATTTAGGGTATAACTATATATTTCGCTTTAGAACCTATAAGAATAATATTATAATTAAGAAACTTATTAGGAAGGCGAACCTCGCCTTCCTTAAATATAAGCCTTATTCCTTATACTCTATTCCTAAGTAGATCCCCTGAAGTATTAATACTATTATTAATAATATAAACTACGTGCTTATAATATATAAGTATACCTCTTTTATACTACTACTAGACTAGAGCGATAATATAATACTTTAGTACCTCTAAAGCAAGTACCTTAGCCCCGAGGCTCTAGAGTAGCTAGTATATACTACTTAGGGGGTAAGGATTAAAGGCTTAATATACTTATAATACTAATACTATATAGTTATATATACTAAATAGGTAATTTCAAGATAAATATTAGAAAATAAAATAATATACCCTTACTATAGGATTACATAGGATCTTTTTAACTACCCTAAAGGCTTTAACTAGAACTAGTAGCTCCTTATTATTAAGGATAAATATACTAGTTAGCTCTTTATATTTCTAAGCGTTAATAAGACCTATAGTAATATTATACTCGCTCTATATACCTTTAAGCGATAGGTATCTTAATAGAAGGGACTTTCTATTTATAGATTTAAATAAGACGTCGAGAGGTTAGTAATTTCACTTATAAGATATATAGGATATAAGGATTAGACCTATATAGAAGGAATAGAGGTTAAGACAACCCCTCTATATATAAAGGAACTAAATAGCGGAGGGGAACGGGCTAGTTAGGAAGTTATAACTTAAATAATTAAAGTACTCGCTATAGCTAGCTTACTTATAAAACTATAGGCTAAGATAGTACTAGTAGTAATAACGCTTTATAATATAAGCCTACTTAAGCGCTATAACTAGTATTTGCTACTATAAATCGAAGAGGAGTAGTTCTACTAGTACTTTTGCTAGTAGTAACCTAATAATAGAGTAACCCTAACCTGCGACCTTCGCCCTTACTAGGGATATATATATGCCTATAGCTACTATATATACCCCCTTAAGAGGGAATAAGAGAGAGGAATTAATAAGGGAGACTTTAAGGTAGTACTATAGGGATATCTTAAATACCTAGTAGGATATATTCTAAACGCTTATAACCTATATAGGGTCTAGATCCCTATGTTATAAATAGTTATTATTATATAGAATATAACGTTTAATAAATAGACTTTCTATATAAAGGATAAGGTAAAAGAGGCTATCCTAGAAGATATTATCTATAAGATAGTAGAAGAGATTAAAAAGCCTATATCGCGAGTTAACTTTAAACTTTAGATCCTAGGTATTATAAATAAGAATAAAGCTATATTAATACTTATAACTAAATAGTTACTTATACTAACCCTTATTCTTATAACTAAGTCTTTAAATAGAAGAATCCTAAAACCTCTAAAGGGATAGGTAGGTTAGAAGGGGGGGTAGCTATTATCCCCTAATCCTACGCTAGAGCTAGATAAAAGCCTAGCCCTAATAGATAGAGTAATAAGCGTAGTATATATACTAGAAACGAATTATATATATAAAGCTATTAGGGAAGTTAATTCTAAAGGGGAATAGATTAAGGACTATATTATAGTTAAACTACTACTTACTTTATAATATATTTCTAAAGTAAGTAAGAGTAATAAGAACGAACTTTTAGATAAGAGGCCCTTAAATCTATTAGTATAGCTATACTAGGATAGAGATAAGAGGGCTAATACTAAATAGAGGTCTAACTAGGTATATAACTAGGAGGGCTATAGCTAAACTTATTAAAGCTAATAACTACGCAATCTACTACCTAGTAACTTATAACTAGGAATAGTAAAAAGTAAATCCCGCTCTAGTTACTAGTTTTTACTCTAATATTATATAGAGCAGGAGTAGGTATTTAGCTTCTTTAAGACTTTTATACCTAATTAATAGAAGGCCTTTTTAGAAGCTAATATAAGGTACTATACGCTCTATAGCTATATTTATACCGCTATTTATAGCATAAAGCCCGCTTATATAACTATAATAATCTATAAATATCTTACTACTAATAACCTTACTAAGCTACCTCGCTCGTAGAAGGAACTTTTAAACCTCCTATAAGCACTCCGAACTCGCTTTAAAGAGGTAGCTAAGGTTAAGATAGGCAAATTATAGTAGATAGATATATAGCGCGTAATTGAGAGATAATAATAAAGAGACTAATCCCTTTAAAGTAGGTATTTACCTATAAATTTAATAAGGATAATATCCTTAACTAGTATAAAGTAAGGATCTATATTCGAGGTAATTAGTAAGAGAAGTCGCCCCTTAAATAGACTTATATAATAACCCTTACTACTTATACCTTTAGGGTAGTAATAGTAATTATTATATAATTTAACCTCGAAGTTAAATAATTTAATATTATTAATACGTTCCTAAATACCTCCCGGGACCTAAATAAAGACCTAATTATTTATAAGTTACTAGATAGCTTTAAGTAGCCTAGAAAGTATATTAAACTACGCTACGCGCTCTATAGGCTAAGGGACGCGCTACTACTCTAATATAAGGAGTTATCCTTAACCCTTTAGCGCCTAGGCTTTATACTTATAAATAAAGACCTATATCTCTTCTAGCTAAATAAGAAGAGGGTCCTTATTATTTTCTATATAAATAACTTCCTTATCCCCTTTTATAGGAACTATAAAGAAGTAGTATAAAGGGTAATTACTAGCCTAAAGGAAGTATATAAGTTAAAGGAATAAGGCCTAGTTAAGTACTGTCTTAGAATTAGAGTAATCTATAACTAAGCTATATAAAAGATATACCTTTCTTATAACTAATATATTAAGCGGGTTATAAAGAAGTTTAATTTACTTAACTTTAGAGCGCTAGTAACCCCCCTTCTAAACTTACTACTCTTAAAGAGTATAATAGTAATAATGCTATTAGAGGTAAAGAGTTTCTAAGAGAAGATTAGCTCTATATTCTATATTACTATTATAATCTAACCTAATATCGCTTTTATATATTCTCTACTCTTAGGATTCCTAATAAATCCCGCTCCTTATTACTATACTATTACTAACTAGGTTATATAATACCTATATTATACTTATTACCTCGCGATATGCTTTAGTAACTTAGGGGGTAGATAGGTATTACTAATTATAAGCAACGCTTTATTTATAAATGATAAGGAGATATAGAGGTCGTCTTAAGGGTATATAATCTCGCTCTTTAGAGGACTAATCTAGTAAAAAGCTACTTAATAAGCTATAGTTATAATATTAATAATAGAAGCAGAGCTTCTAAGCCTTAAATATACTACTAAGGAAATAATTACTCTTTAGAGGCTATTTAGGGATATTACTCTTAAACTTAGTAATATCTAGAAGATTTACTATAATAACTAATAAATAATTCGTCTTTTGATAAGTAAAAAGGAATATATCTTAACTAAGCTATAGCATATTAATATTTAAAATATATAGCTATAATAAGAATATACTAGGGGATTATTTAGTATAATATATATACTAATAAATAATATACTAGCTAATAGTCTTATAAAGGTTCTAAACTATAAGAAATTTAAATATTTCTATTCGCTCCTTAATCTAAAAGATATATAGAGAATAATTATAATAAATAAGGGACGCTTTAAATAAGTATAGGAGGGCTAGTAGCGCCTAATCTTTAATTAATTTATAGCTTACTAGCTAGGGAGCCTAAAGTTACTCCTATAGGAGTAAAAGAATCTAATATACCCTAAAGGGCTACCCTAAAACGCTAATTTTCTACTACTTAACCTTAGAGGATTCGCTTATACTAATCTATTAAGATATTATATAAGGGTAGTAATACCTCTAGTAAATATATACTAATAAGACTATTAACTATATAGCGTATTATAGTAGCTATATTACTAGTAAGTAGATAAGGTATAGGTATACCTACGCTAACTACTAGGGTTCTAAATAGAACTAGAGTAAGAAATAGAGCGACGACGCTATATATACTAGAACTGCTTATTATCTTAGGAGCCCTGCCTAAACCCTTACTATTACTACCTTTCTTTATTACTATAATCTCCTCCTTCTAAGTAGTAATAGCCTTATAGAACGTAGCTCTCTAATAAGTAAGGGTTTAAAAGTTATATTAGAAGTTAGTTATAAAAACGAAGTATATATAGAACCTTACCTTTCTAACTACTAGGTTATCTAAAGTCTTAGCTTTAGTATATTAGTAGGCTATAATAGTAATAGGGGCGCTTATCTATTAATAAGGTACCTTACTTTTATAATAGTAGTTATACTTACCTACTATACTAAGCGAGCACCTTTTATTTAATAAGCCTAAGAGCTCGCTTAAAACGTAGTAAAAGTAATACTTATTAAATAGGGGTACTTACTCTACCTCTATACCTCTACTAGGGGGAGGAGGGCTAAGAGGGGGCTCTAAACCGCCCTTATTAGTACCCTCCTCCTTATCTATTTCCTTAGGGATTATAATAATAATAAGGTTAGTAATATTCTAGAGTATAGTTATAATAATAAAGGGATTATAACCTATTAGGAGCTATTCTCTTAAACTACCTAGGAGAGTAACCCTAGGGCTTCTTAAGCTATAAACCCTTACCCTTAGAGCTACCCTCTATAAGTTACTTCTACTTCTTTCTGCTTACTATATAATATATTAGTATATTATATATTAATAATAAGAAGGAATATATATATAACCTTACTATTACTCTCTAGGGGAGCAGAGCGCGCCCCTCTACCCCTAGCTTTAGTCTTACTTTTAGTAATATATACCTTCTTAAGGGCTATAGCCTAACTAGTCTTCTTTTTAAGAGGTATCTATAAATATATTAGTATATTATAATAGCTTTAAGATCGTTGCGTAATATAGTTATATACGGGCACGTATAATAAAGTTATTATTAGAACTAAAGCTAGGTATATATATAATTATTATATTATATATAGGGGAGAGTTAAGAAGGTAGGGGGGTAGCTAGGCTATTTTATTTAGAATTAACGCGATAGTAGCTACCCTACTTAAGCTAATAAGAGATAATAGATTCTACTACTATTAGTAAGAGTTAGTAAATAAAGGGTATTATAATAATAATAGCGATAGTTATAAAGGTAGAAAACTATAACTATTTATACTTTGCTTATACCTAATATAAATAACTTTACTTTATTATCTCTTTTATAAATAGGCTTATTAATAAGTTATTTATAGATATATCGCTTTATATTTAGGTATTTTAAAGGATATTACATAATTAGGCGCTTTTCTAGCTACTACTATATCTAGGGGGGTATATTATAATACCTTTTGATACTGAACGCGCTTAGCGCGGTTATCCCGCTCAAGGGCGTCCAACGCGTTTAATATATTAAACATACCTAAATGCGTTAACCCTTATAAAAAGGCTTATCGCCTTTAAGGAAAAAACCTTTGAAATTTATAATATTTCTTACTTATAATTTTTACTTACTTTATAGACTATATTAATTAGTAGCACGACCTTAATAGTTAGCTATATCCTATTATAACTAAGGATATCCTTTATAATTAAGGAAGGTACTTAATTATATAAATAGCTAACCCTATTAAATTTATATAAAGTAGTATTATAGTAATTAATACTAATAGGTATTATATAGTATTAAAAGCCTCTAAACTCCCCTATTCCCTTAACTAGGAAATATTAATAAGAGATATTAACTCTTTATTATTTCCCTTAACTAAGAGATATCCCTAAGAGATATTAAACCTTAAAGATTTCCTTAACTAAGGAATATCTTAAAGAGATAATAAACCTCTAATAATAATACCTTATAAGCTACTTTCTAATTATAAAGTTAAAGAAAGTCTTAAGTCTAACCTTCTAGAACTTATTAACTATTTAACTATTATAAACTTTATAGTAATACTTAAGTAATACCTAGATAAGTTTTACGCGCTACTTACCCTAACTAAGTATACCCTTCTTAGGTTAGTAATAAAAGCAAGTATTATAGCTATTACTTATAAGAACTTTAAATAACGCTTAGTGAATTACTATAAATATATTTAAAAGTTAATACTATATAGGGAAGTATATAAGACTACTTAAGATATTTAAAATAAGGTCCTATAGGTATAAATAACTAACTTATAATTATTTACTAATACTATTAAGTAGTAATATCGCCTTAATCTCCCTTATTATAATTAATATATTAAAATAGAGACTAAATAGGGCTAGACTCTAGACCTAATACTCCCCTTTAAAGAAAATAAAGAGAGGGGAGGCTATAAGACCCTAAGAGCTAAAGCTATAAATAAGCTAGATATCCTAAAACCTATATCTAAACTTAATATAATAATAATCCCTAAAGCTTTCTTAGTACTCCTATTAACTCTAGAGGAATATTATAAGTTTAGATAAAGTTTTATAAATAGTTTATAACTCTTACCTCTTAAACTTATATTAAAAGATATAATTATTATATTAATACTAGAGCTAAGCTTAAATACCTTCTATATATTACTTAAAGAAAGTAAAGATATATTAAATACTTTATTCCTAACCTAAAGAAAAGGAATAAATAGCCCTCTTATACCTAAGCTAAGTAATTTATAGAGTTACCCTAGTACTTATAGCTAGGGTAAGTAATATAGTAAGATAGGCGCCTAGGAACTAGAAGCTAGTTTATTAAACCTTAATAAAAGTAAAGGATATAATTAGGATATTAAATATATAGAGGACGCTCCTCTACTACTATTACTACTTATATTACCTAGAGATCCTAGTAATAGAGGTAATAATAATACCCCTAAGGGTTAAAATAATAAAGGAGGTAGCCCTAGTTATAATAGTAGTAATAGCTAAAGTAATTAACGCTCTTAACTATTAGCTAGGCTAAGAGATATTATTAAACTATTATCTAACCCTAATAGGTTCTTAGTTAGCTATAACTTTCTTATATTCCTTCTCTCTATAAATAAAGAAGGAGTAGTATAGGTAATAGCTAGAACTTTAGCTATAGAACCTAGGTATAATACTCCTCGATTTAAGACTAATATAATTAGGTTATTTAATCTACCTCTATATAATAACGAAGTTAAAAATATATATATTAATAGTAGCTTAAGAACTATCTACTAAAATATATATCGTTTTATTAATATAATTAATAGCTACGTTAAGTCGGATAATAAGAACCTAGCTATAGCTACCCTTAACTTATATTAAACCTTACTAAGGTATACCTCAGATTAGTACTATACTAATCTAATAATAAATAAAAAAGCGGAACTTAAGGACCCTAACTATAGGCTAGACTATTAGAAAGAGTTATTATTTAAATATTTTTATTTACTATGCGAAATTACTTAAGTATATTTAACTAAGGAGAGGTATACTCTATATAATATATATAATTAATATAATATTTAATATTAGATAACTAAAGTTACTCGACTATATAAGGATACTAAAGAGAGCAAATCTAAGGTATTAACTATTACCTATAATAAGATAGATATAGAACTAGTTATTAGTATTCCTTAGCTAACTAGTAATATAAATTATAATAAGTTTATTATAAGCTTATAGAAAATAGTCCCTAGCTAGTATTAAATAGTTACTAAAGGATCCTAGCGAGTATTAGTCTAACCCTCTACTAAGGCGACCTATATAGGAACCTCTATAATACGATTATTATTAAAAGAGACCTTAAAAGTAAGCTATACTATAGCTACTTATTACCTATACTATATAAACCCGAAAGAGACTATATCTAGGCTATTACTATTAAGACCTATAATATAAGCTGCTAATATAGCTACTAAACCCTTATTATCTACTCGCAAGGAAATTCGGTTTAACTAATAAAGAAGGCCTAAATACTAATATAAATAGCCCGGTTAATACGTTTAGTATCTTTAACTACTTAGTTACCCTTTAGCCTATATAACTAAGAGTACTAGTCGCGAGCAAGTAGAAGAGGAAGTATATACTTCGTTAGATAAGAGCAACTTTAACTATATCTAGTATATTAAGGCTAGTGAGGATTTAGACTTATATAAAGAAGACTTAGTTATTAGTACTAATAATAAGGATAACTAAGAGTAATAGGAAGACGATACTAAGTATATTAACCTAGTTACTTAACCCGCTTATTATTATAAATACCCTCTAAGTTATATCCCTAGATATAAGGATAAGTACCCTATTTTTAATATTAACTCCTTTTAAAATTCGCTCCTTAAGGATCCCGGAATCTACTTATATAAAACCTACCTTTATAACGCTAAGCTATACGCTAACTTCGAGAGTATTTTCTTATATTAGACCTTTCTATCCCCTTAGCTAAATATAACGCTCGTTAGTCCTATTAAGCTATAGTAATATATAGTTATATATTTATATTACTATATGTGCGCTAAGATTAATATCTAGGGCTATTATAATAGACTACTAATTATAATCTACGTTAATACTAGTATAAACCGCTTAGTTATAAGCAAAGCCTACCTAGGATAGTTCTATACCCTCTTAAGAGAACCTAAGGTATTTAAGCTCCAAGGTATAGGAAGCCTTAAGACTATCGCTTAAGTAACCTTTATAATTCTTATATAAGGATAATAACGAAATAGCTATATAATAACTACTAAGCTTTATATAAGTATATAGCTTATTCTATATTTAGATACTAGTCTACTTATAGGGTAAGACTTTAATATACCTAATAGGCTTGACGTTCTAAACTTAGAATCGTGCGTCCGAATTATATCCTATAATAATATTTAAATTCCCTCTTAGATTTATTTAAAGGTCCCTTTAAAGGTTTATAATATATATACTATAAGAAATATAACTATTATACTATATAATCGCTCCGCTATTTAAATTAAGATACTATTAGTAAAATAGAGTCCCTTCTATTTAGCTTAAAGCACGAAGGGTATATATATATATATATAGGTAATTCACCGCTTATTCCTATTATTAATAACGCTCCTTATTTATAAAAAATTAAAAGAGGTACTAAGCTTAGAACTCTAGCGCCCTTTAAGTCTAATAGATACCTTAAACTAAAGACTCGCGATTAACTATAAATAGCCTTTTTAATATTATTATATAAGGACCTAATATATTACGCTATTTTTAGCTTTTCTAATTATAAGCTTATAATACTCGCTTAGCTACTAGAACTATTAGTCGACGAATAAGTAGAAATCTCTAACCTAACTAGCAAAGAAGCGCTCGCTAACTATAGTATAACTAATAATAATATAATACTAAATAGTAGAGATATCTATAAGGGGAATATTAACCTAAATAATAAGATAGGTATAACTAAGCCTAGAAACTTATTAGTAGTTATTACTAAGGAAGGTATATATATTTATAACTAAGACGCTAAAGCTATATAACGCCTTAAAGAGGTTATCTTATATTACCCCGCTATCTAGAAGGACTAAGGACTAATTAACCTTCTAAAAAATTAATACCTTAAGGTCGAACTTATTAAAAGATAGTAGAATATAAATATTAGCTAATAACCTTATTTTATTAGTAAAGAAGATAAGAACCTTATTAATAAAACTTTAGATAAGCTCTATATTTAAAACTATATAGAATAGGGTAACTCTAGACCTATATTATTTAGAGCCCCTATATTTACTATATAGTAAATTATAAATAGTAAGTATAAAGGTTATATAGTTATAGACCTATATACTCTTAATAAAGCTACTATCCCTAATATATACCCTATATTATTATAATAAGATATTATTAAACGCCTTCGTAGTAAGCTATAGATTATTATAGTTAATACTTAATCCTTCTTCTATTAGTTTCTTATTAAAAAGGAATATTGAGATTAATTTATTATAGTTAGCTACTAGGGATAAGAACGTTTAAAGGTAGTACTTATAGGATTCCGCAATTCGCCTGCTTATGCTTAATATATTATAAATAGACTCCTATAACTATATAAGGAATATACTTATACGTTTATTAATAATATTATTATTACCTTAAAGGACCTTAATACCTACCTTAAGTACCTTAATATAATTCTTAAACTCTTTATAGATATTAAACTCTCGCTTTTAGTAAAGAAGTCGTTTATTAGATATCCTTCTATTAAGCTACTTAGCTTTACTATTAATACCTTTAGACTATTAAATACTTAAGATTATATTAATACTATTAAGAAAATTAAGTACCCCTATAACCTCTACTAGCTTAAATACTAGATAGGTATAACTAGTTTCCTATAATATATAATACTACGCTATAGTTATTATATTTAACCGCTCTAATAGCGTAAAACTATATTACTTACCTAAGCCTGAGCTTAAGGGAAGGATAAAGGCGCTATAAGAAAGCTCTTCTATTAAAAGATAAGTTTTAAACCTATATTAAAAGAAGTAGCTAGCTTTAATAATATTAAGGACGCCTTAATAGTAGATAACGCCTTATTTTATTATAACCCTAATAAGTAGTTATTTATATAGCTTAACTTATTAAAGGAATATAAATACTCTACGCTAATCTTCTAGCTAGCTAACTATATTAAATAGAAACCTTACGACCTAATTAAGTATACTAACATATACCTAATTACTTATATTAATAAGGCTCTTAACTAAGCTAAATAAAATTATTAGCTTACTAAACTTAAAGTAGCTTGCTTAGTATAAGTAGTAAAGAAGTATTAGCTAATACTATATTTATCTAGATAAGACCCTATAATAGTACTTACTAATTATTTAGTAATATATAATATTATTAAATAAACGTTGCTATAGTTAGAGGATAAGACGAGGTCTAACTTATAACTTATATTATTATCTGAATATCTTAGCTAGTTCTCCCTAGTATATTATTATATCCCTAGAATATTATATTATAGTAAACGCGTTATTATACCTACTTATAATAGAAATCCCTATTAAAGACGTTAGGGAACTTAATAAGATATAGGATAATATACTAATAAGTATTAACTTTATAATAGAAATATCTCTTAATAATAACTTTAAGGCTAAACCTATCTAATTATATACTAACTCTAAGTCCTAGAGTAGAGTATATAAGATATTCTACGAAAAGGCAGATAATATAGACCTTAACTTCGTTATATATAATAGTCTTCTTTACTATATTAACCCCTATACTAATAAATAAAGGCTCTATATACTAAAAGAGTTAGTAACGCCTCTTATTAAAGAAGCTTATAATAACTACTATTACTTTAGTAAGGAATAGACGTAGAGAGCTATTAATAAACACTTTTATATACTATATCTTAAATAATAAGTTAATAATTATATAGCTAACTACCTATAATATAGAATAATAAATATAGAACGTTAAATACCGCTTAGCGCGATATAGCTAATATTAATACTAGCTATTCCCTTCTATATAATTACTATAGACTTTATTATAAGACTTCCTAAAACACCTTTATAATATTTAGGCTATAAAGTAGAGAACTTCCTACTTCTTAATATAGTACTTACTATAACTAATAAGTTCTCTAAAGTAACTCTCCTTATCCTAGGTTACTTAATATATACTACTAAGATCTAGGGACGCCTCCTTCTATATAACCTCTAGTATAGTAACTAGGGGATACTAAAAGCTATTATATCTAATTATAACTAAAAGTTCTTTTTAAAGTTTTAGACCGCACTATAGGCGGAATTATATACTAAATTGAGATTCTTAATTATATATTATTTATAAACTAATAGTATTTTAGAACGTAAAAATCAAACTATTAAACTAGCTATTCGCTACTTTCTTAACCTCGTTAATAATAACTAGGTAATATTACTACTAAGCCTTTAATATAACCTTAATAACGCCTACTTATAAGTTATTAGTTATTTACTAAACTAAATCCTATATAGTAAAAATACTAATAACGCGTTAAATATCTTAAGTAATACTAACCCTGAAATAAATTATAAAATCTTCTAGGAGGAAGTAAAAATTTTAATTATAGTAGCCTAGCTGTATATAAAGGAATAGTATAATAAAAAACATCGTTTTATTACCTTTAAGCTAGGCGACTAGGTATACCTTAAGATAGGATTAGAATATTATCTACTAGGACGATTAAACCTAAAGTATAGCTACTAGCATATCCCGTTTAAGGTCCTTAAATATATTATTAAGTTAGTATACTACCTTAATATTCTACTTAATATAAATATTTACCTAGTTATATCTATTATCTTACTTATACTAGTACTAGCTCCTAGTAGTAACCTATTTAACTATTAAGATAACTACCGAGGCCTAGTTAATATTAAGGAAGATAATAATATTTATTAGCTTAAAGTATATAAGTATTTTAAGATTAAAAGTATTCTTAAAAGGTAAACCCTTATATGAGGAAAGGTATAATATCTAGTTAAATAGAAAGGTTACCTACTAATATATATTATTTAAATAGATAAAGACACTATAAATATAGATAAACTTATTACTACGTTTAAAAGTAAGGAATAAGAGATAGAATAGCTCTATAGATAAGTAAAAGCTTAAATACCTATCTAATAGGGTATTAAACTAGTATTAGAGCTTAGTAAAAAAACTACTAAGGCACTTAAGAGGAAGGCCCTATAAGAACCTAGGGGAATAATATAATATATATTATAAATAAGGAACGCGCTACTTAAAGCGCCTTAAATAGGTAAGTAGACTATAAAGAGTATTATAACTAAGGCCTTATTATAAAATAAAGACGCTTAGCGCGCTTAGCGCGTCTAAGAACTTTACCCTAATAATAGCGATATTCGTATCTATCCCGTTAGCGAAGATAACTATACTTATTATACCTTCCCTCTTAAACTCCTTCTACCCTTAGTACTATAAGAACCTTTATAAATATAACCGCCCTCCTCGCTAGAAGGTTAACCCCTACTCTTACTTAACTAATAAGAAAAATTAGCGCTTAAGTATATATATATAAAATAAATTTACGTTACTAGGTAACCCTACTAGTTATTACTATTACCTTTGCCTACTTAGTATTAAGCGTATTTTTCCTTTATATATATATTTCACTAAAGAGCGTTAATACTTTTAACCCTATTACTATACTATTATTATACTTATATATCTCTCTTTATTACTATTATCCTTATTAAGATATCGAGGAATCTTATTAATACTCTATATTATTATGCGCTTAGCGCTACTAGAGTAACCTATATTATATATACCTAGGTATTACTTTACTATAAATAGATAACGCTCTAAACGTAAAGACGCTAAGTATATTACTCTTAACTATATTTACTACTACCTACCTAATATTAAGATCCCTTATAATAAGCCTAGATATTATATTTATAGCTAAGAAATCTTTAAGCGCGCCCTTAACTAAGAGACCTAATATTATAAAACTAGTTATAATATTTCTAGCACCCTATTTATTATCTACCTAGGTACTAATACTTACTTAGTTACCTAACTACTATCTATAAACTAAATTAAGTTCTACTACTAATTCCCTAATACTATCTTAAATATTAAGTAGCTATCCCTCTATAACGCTATATAAAACTCCCTTAAATATAACTTATATTACGCTATTAATATTACTAGTACGCCTATTTCTATTAATTCTAGAGAGGCCTTAAGTAGAGATAATAAACCTATTACTACTAAATATAACTAAGCTAATAAAACTATTAATACTAATTAGCCTAAACTATCCCTTAACGCTAGCTAATCTAACTAAGCTACTAACGCTACTAAATATATTAAACCTTAACTATTAATTAATATTATTATAACTAGTATTAGATTAACTCCTATTGCTTAGAATAAGACTAATAAGATAGCTACTCCTAAGAAGCAAGCTACTAGTATTAATACCCCTAATATAACGGATAAGGCTATTAAGGGAATGCGAGCCTATAGTAAACGCGTTAGCTATATTACTATGCTACTTAATAGATATAAGGAGACCTAGATCGCCCTAACTATAGCGCTCTCTAAGGGTTATATTACTAATACTAGCGCTATTACCCTTAACCTAGGCTAATTTATTAAGTTAGCTACTAATAAGTTTAAGTTTATTATAGCGACTATTCCCTAGGGATTAATATAAGAGAGCTTAGGCTTCCTTAGCCTAGAATAATACCTTACTACTAGGTCGTCTACTAAGTATATAGTATTAGCTACTAGCCTAGAGGATCGCCCTAACGTTAATCCTTCCTCTAATATTAGCCCTTTTAATACTATTAATATACCTAGCTCCGCTAAGATACCTAATATTACTACTAGTATTAAGAAGATCGTTATTATAGACTAGTAATCCTATACTTATATTACTAGCCTCTATTGCCTTACTTATTCCTATATAAAGTTCCTAACTACTTAGGAGGTAATTAATATATACCTTTAGCGCCTCTATTTCTTTAATACTACTAACCTTATCGCTACTTACTATACTAAACGCTTTACCCTATATGCGCTTATCTAGAACGGCTTAATTATCCTTAGTCTATATATATATATATCTATACCCTTAACTTATTTATAACTAAATAAATTATAAGTAACCTAGAGTTTAGCGCTATATTACTATTCTTTATTATTAAGTAGATATTATAATACGAGTTTCCTAGTATATATACTAAGGATAACGCTTATATTAGTTAGGCTATAGTTAATAATAATAACTCGAGCGCTATTTATACCCTCTTAGACCTTAGTATATTACCTCCCTCGCTACCTCGATTATTATAATTAAAAATAATAGCGTTACTAAGGTATACCCTAAGGTTAGTAATAAATCTTACTACCTATTCCTAGAGTAATACGAGGATAATACCTAACTAGCTACTACTTATAACGTTAATATTAACTAACTCCTAGTTATAGCTAAAGAGATTATTAATAACGAGGATAAGTACTACCCCGACCTCTTAAAGATAACTAATACTACGCCTAAGACTCCCTTAGCTTAAAGTAGGATATAATATAATATATAGAATAGAAAGGAAGTAAGGTTATATATAGTTACTTATATATAATAGTATAGCTCTACTTACTAGTATATTACTATAATAGGAGGTATAAATTAAATTTTATACTATATATCGCAGTTAACGCCTTTTTCTTCTTATATAAGTAATTAATACTAAACGCGCTTAGCGTAGTTATCCCGCTTAAGGGTATCTAATACGTTTAATACGTTAAATATACCTAAATATATTAACCCTTATAAAAGGGCTTATCGCCTTTAAGGAAAACCCCTTCGAAATTCATAGCATTTTCCACCTATAATTTTCGCCTACTTCGTGGACCGTATCACCTTTAGTATTACTTATTCCTAGCGTAGTATATAACTAATATTAGCTCTAGAGTAACCTTTTTCTAGAGGTCGTTCCTCTAACCGTGGTTATAAGCAACTACGTTATAGCTACTCTTATTATAATAGAACAAGCTCTTCAGTAACTATAAATGTGGCCCTATAGGACGTTTCTCAACAGAATTTAAATGAACGGCCGTTCAAAATCGGTCCGGTAGACAGTCCAGGCTTACACGATTTGTATTCGTCATGATTTCGTACGATTTCATTATTAATATGATCCATATTTTGTATGTACGTTGGCAAAAGCGTTGAATCTAGTTTCTTGGGGCCTACTCTGTGCATAAGACAAGGCACGCGGTGGAACGCCGGCCAATGCGTGAACCCAATATTCTGCGCAATAGAGAGGTCGCAATAACTTAAGCAGAGCGCTTGACAACAAAGGCACCACGCTCGATGGTGTTGACCAGGATGTATCCGCTCTTGAAGTAAGGGTAGTGACTCCAAGTACCGACGAAGTCGACGGATCCACCGTTAGGCTCTTGGTCATCCTCGGGGTAAATGTCGAAGAAGCCAATCTCGCTGACCTTGGAGCCGGTGGGGTCCTCGGGGAGAGATGACACGTCCAGAATTCGGAGACCGGAGCCGTAGTGGCTCTGGTATGCAATGCCGTCGGTGACGAACTGGTTGTGGTCAATGCCGTAAGCAGGGCTCTTGTAGAATCTGGTGCTTGTCAGTCAGGTCACTTCACCAGGGCGTAGGAAGGTGAAAAAAAAGGGCTGGAAGGAACACAGTTACTCACCCAGTCTGCTTGGGGTTCTCGAGGGACCTGATGTCCCAGAAGAAGGTGACCGGGTAGCCGTCAGCTCCAGGGCCGGCCTTGTCGTACTCATCGTACTCGTCATCGAGAACAAGGTACTCTTGCAATTCGGTGTTTGTGACCCAACCCTGGTGAGTGTCTACCCAATTAGATTATTCAAGTGAATATCTACAGAGCTTCTGAGGTGGACATACAGCTGGCTCCCTCGTAAGAGGTACGGGAAATGATGTTGGTGGTGTTCTTGTCGGTGACATCGTAGCTGTTCGGACTGTGAGCTTCTGAACTTCGGACGGGTGTCCTCGTTGTAGCCGTAGCAGATGTCCTTGCCAAAGTACTTCTCATCAGGACCGCGGTAGACGAGGCATTGGGCATCGTGGACGTATCCGTCCCCTCCAGCACAGCCAGGAGAGGCAGGGTTGGCAGGGTCGCTGAGGTCAATGAAGATGAGACCAGAACGGCAGGCACTTGAGCGAGGCTGGGCGCCGACGGCAACGGCGTACTCCTTCTCCTCGTTGATGACGATGTTGCGGGTGGAGCCAGCCGGAAGGCCGTTCCACCACGACGTCAAGTCGTTCTTGGCGTCAAACGTCTTGGGGTTGGCGGGGTCGAGATCCAAGAGCTTTTCAACTTCACGTCAGTAGAGGTTTACGGAGATTAACCAACAACAGCGTCTCCCCACCTTGGTAAGGTCGAAGATCTGAACGCCGTAGCGAGCAGCTTCGCTGCCGATGACGACGTAGTTCTTGTATCCGCGAAGCTCGCGCCAGATGGACTCGGTCGAGTACTGGGGCAGGCGACCGAGGTAAGAAAGCTTGCCTTCCTTGGTGATCTCGGCGAAAGCGGCTCCGTCGGCCTGCGCGATGATGGCGAACTCGCGGCCGTCCGGGCTGGTCCAGCCCCAAGAAGAGGATCCCTGGCCGGCGCGGGAGCCGAGGTCGGAGTGAGCCTTGAAGTCGTAGAAGTCGACCCGGTCGCACTTGAAGGTGTTGTTGGCATCGCCGGGGACGACCTCAGCAACACCGTTGGCGCAAGTGACGGGGCCCTCCTCAGCCAAGCGGCTGCGGTAGGCGGCGGAGTCCATCTGTCCGCTCGCCATCTGACGGTCCACGATTCCTACCACAGGTCGGGTCAGAGCTTGTTTGGCTTTGCAGTTGCAGCTTCTGTCAGATGTTCTACCTTCTTGCGGGCCATGAGGTCCATGTGGATAACACCGCTGTCGTAGATCTCGGAGACAAGCTCACTGGGCGCAACCTCCTTAGCGGAGGCTCCCTGGAGGAGCGCCGACAGGGCGACGGTAGCCAAGGTAGCGGCCTTCATCCTCTGTGGCTCAAAGAGGCTTGCTGAGTGTTGTCTAGAGCAGACAGATGCCTGGAGAGCAAGCCACCTTCTTTTATCTTATTCGAACTACATCTTGGCACATTGGTCTCCTCCCCCTCGCCTTGGTCCCCTGGCACTGTGATATCTTGTTCCCATTGCTTCGCGATTCAGAAAATCATGATTGTTCCCGCATGTGAGAGGACTGCAAAAGGGAAAGACAGGGTCACCGGGCAAGCGGTTTGGGGAAGGAGAAAGGCAAGCAACGAGCGTTCCAATGTCGCGATGCGGAGCCTCCTGCCGAAAGAAGCAGGTGGCTTCGGGGGTGTGACCCGCTCGGTACTTGGGCGTAACGAATCAGCGGGGCCGCGACCCCGGCCCGGCAGTCCACATCCTTCGCCGCAAATTGACCTACGTACCCGCCCGGACTTGGCGACAAGCACCGCTCGTCCGGGAACAATCCTCGATCAAGCCTCTGGGCAACATCGTATCTGTCGCTATCCACTGGCCTGCCAAGAGAGGCGCTGTAACACCACCCGCATGTTGAGCCAGCAAAACCACCACCATGCGTCGCCAAGTCACGGCGTCATTCTGGCCTTTTGTTTCAGTCTCACCTTCTCAAAAGGAACCGATCGCGTAGTATCCCCAGAGATGGCGTCAAGAGACTGCGTTTGCGCGAGATACGGGGAAGTTGCCAAATCGCGTATCCGTGTTCGGGCTACTACTGATAGCATGCAAGTCAAAGTCGTGGAAAGAATGTCACACCCGCGCATACAACTCCGCACCAATCGCATCTCGGGTCCCCTCGCCTTGATGGGTCTCAAAAGTTCCCGTCTAGTTGTCTTGACTCCTGTCGTCTTTGCAAGCGAAGCTCGTCCCGAAACCCGCCTCGGCGCAACTCAGTCAAAGACTTGCTTCGCTCAATGGCCTAGATCACACCAGCTCCGTCAGCCCCACGGTCTTCGCACTCCCGATCCCGACTTTTTGACAAGAACACATTGAAAATTTGTGAAACGTGCTGTAAGAAAGAAGCTTGACGCAACTCAACGCAAACGCCGCATCGAGCTGCTTGTCCACACATTCTGCGACGCTGATTGCGCAGCTGTGCGTGGAATTATGGGGCGACGCTCTGATTGGCTGTCTAGAAGTCCTTCCCAGAAACTTGCTCAGCCAAATGAGCGAGTTCTTAACTTGTCTTCCACTTGCCTTTAAAGGTCTTCTGAGACTCGAGTCGTACCTCAGAAAGTACTCTTTTCATACGTTGACAGGAAGTTGTCGTCCCGAACCAATTCTCTAACGCATGGCTCACTGAACGTCTTTTGACTGTCTGCTCTCGTCCCAAAATTCCAACAGTCAGACGGCCGCTAATGCACAGCTTTTGGTATTTACAATAGTTGTCGTTTACACAGTAGTAGATAATGTCTCTTTATTCATCGATATTGACGGTGATTTCTCCAGTAGTAATAATTGTTCACCCGACAAGCATCAGGTTTCCTGGCCGTCAACCCACGAAACCTGGGAATCCTTATAAGAAGTGACGACTGAAGTCGGATGTTGAGCCCTCTCATTCTCAACTACTGAGCTGGTCTCTCTCGTATGTTCCGTTCTGTGACTAGCAACGTGTATAATGCTACTGTGACCATTATGCAAAGTCGATAATCCGTCAACCTCCATAAAAACACGGTTGGGTATCTTGCAGCTTAATCGAAGCAACTTTTGGCCGACTACCAATGACAATTATCTACCGCCCCAGCTTGTCCCAAACACGTGTCAGGTGGGTGGCCAACTTCATTTTGGGTGATCCGCCGCTGGCGTCTTCCGGTATTGAGGTCAATCCATCCGGTGGCATGGCTCTCTCCCACTCGGCTTCCCACGACTTCCTGGCTTCCAGGTCGTGGTGGTTCCACGTCACAGACCGTGCTAGCGAGACTCCCTGTGTGGAACTCTCGCCCCCCGGCGCAAGCCAACCCTCACGGCGACCATCCATCGAATTTGCTCGTGGGTTGTATGCCCAAACCTCCTCGTGTAGGATGGACATGGATTTTTTTCCCGTCTCGATCGTCGGCGGGCGCATGTCCATCGGCTGACCTGCCAGTACAGCAAGCTCAGTGTCGAAATTCGCAGCAAACTTGGGGCTCCGCATGCCTTCCGTAACTGTAGCGACTTCGGTTCGAGCGACTCTCGTTTGCTTTCCCGTCATCGTACTCCACCAGGAGGACGAATTGTCGCTACGCTTCTGATAGTCGCTGGTATTCTGGGGCAGACGGCCCGTGTTCGCCGGTTCTCCTCTGCGTATCCGTTCGTAGAGGATGTTGGTGGATGGCAGACAGGCACAGACGAAACCGATGACAAGTTCGAGTAATCTATACCGCGTAAGTCATGCCAATCACAGTAAACAAGAACCCATCACGTCACTCACGTCACAAGGTCCAATACAACGAAATCCGCCGTGACGTCCTTGGATGATAGGAACAAAACAACAAGATATAGCCGATAAATTGTGACGGCTGTCGCAACACCTCCGGCGCCAAGCAAAATCAGGATTTTCAACTTTTTCCGCAAAGGCATCCTTAGTCCCCACAGAAGAAGTATCGGAATAATAAGGATGAAAAGGTCAGTGACGATGGCGAGAGCAAGGTCGGCGATGAATATCTTCCGCTGGTTTAGACATCGCGGATTCGGAGTGTGAGGGTCCCAATACGCCGACACTGGTATGCAAACGATGGTTTTGAGGGTCTGAATGGGTATGTAGCAGACGAGCAAGACAATGACGAAGATTCTGATGCCGCGCGCAATCCTCTCGTGTATGGCGAAAACTCGAGCTTCGAGGAGCAGAAGGGTGACTTTGGTGAAGTACGCCGCGGGACAGTAGATGATGGAACTCGCGTAAAACCACTGGAACACGTTTGGTGAGCTTCGCCTCTACGATACGTCACGAGCCACCTACACGCAGGATTTCTCGGTACGAATCCGTGGTCAACTCCCATGCGTGGTATCCTTCACCGTGGTGCGCCACTGCAGCCATCCGTCAGATCGAGTACCCGCAGCGTCTATCTGACTACTTACTGACGAAGACGGTGGCTGTGTACAAGAGTATCAAACCCTGTTGTCCGCATCAGTATCGCCATTTTGCGACCGATATGTCCTCCCGGAGGCTGGAGGGAGGCTCTCACGTATGCCACAGCACATGTCCCTAGGCTGGCAGTTAGCCTGGGCTTCTCCACAGGAATCCGCTGCGAAATCAGGACGGTAGACGTACAATCTTCGGGGAGGAACTGGCTCCCAAAGGAAAACTTCACGTACGTCCTTATTCCAAAGAACAACGTCGTTACTGCGGCCATCACACTCATCCCGACGACGTTCCACATCCGTCCGGCGTCTCGAGGATGGTCGAAGTTCGGAGTCTCGCCCGGCGGGGGCGGAAACGCCCCTACCGGACTCGTGGCGTTGTTCATTGCTTCGATCGCTCGACACGAGCTTTGAGCCGCAGGTAAAGGCTCATTGCTTCACGATTCCCTGGGCGTAATTGTGGTGTTTGCGGACGATCGTGACCACGGCACACCGAACTCTGGTCGGCGATTCGATATGGCCGAGCGTCGAAGCGGCTGATAAAGGGGAGTTTGACCAAGTGCGGCAGTGGACGTCCTGCACCGGCCCCGACTCGCTCGGCCGCTCTAGTTCCGATTAGAGTTCATCAAGTGGTCGGACGTTGTCAGGGTCGAGGGCAGCACACTTCGTGGCCAGGGGGGAACGACCAGCGGCAGGGAAACTCTAAGGAGACGGACTGCACGGAATCCCTAGCGACCGAATTTGAGATGGATAATGACAGAGTGCGGGAGAGAGTCGATGACACGGGATTTCGGGAGAAGATCCGTGACCATTTGCTGCTCGTCTCTCCCTTCGCTCTCGGCGACGACAGTATGAAGCGAAGGGAGCCATGGTCGCAGCGGTGTCGTCGAGGGAGTGCGGTCAGAGAGTCGATTGGGGTCATGCCAGTGGAAGACTCTGATATGCTGGCTTCTAGATCACGACGAAGCATTCCGCATCCCCTGAAAGAGGCATGGAAGTATGGGCTCAAACGGGCGTAGGTACATGCAAGCCAACCACACCTGGGCCAGCCACAGCGCAAGGGGACCTGCTGGCGCCCCAAGCTCAGCCGCCCTGATACAGAACCGTTCTAGAAGACTTGCGGATCGAAAGCTCCGGACCAGTCGCTCATTCGAAACAACTGACGGCGCGCCGGCCACTAACATGAGCTGTAAGACTACTTCACGGTATCTCAATTGCCTGGGCCCTGACGAGGAACGCAATAGCCGTTTACTAGCCGACCCATTTCGCCGATCGGCCAAAAAACCCCTGTTCGCATTTAGCAGGACGGTTTGAGTCTGGATTGGCATTCTGGAATAGCTTGCTGCCAGTGTCACCACTCTGATGGGCCGACGACTAATTACTGCGTATCCACCCTCAAGTTGATCGGCGGCTCATTGGCCATCGACGTTGGCGCCGCTCGAATCTTTTATTGGCCTGGACATTTCCAGATTGTGATTCTAAAAAACCGAACTCAATGATATCAACCCTCAATGTCTTTTTTTTTTTTGGAGGGGGTGGGGGGGACTCAAAATTTTAGGGTTCAACAATTGCTGCTGGCATGATTGCAGTGTTAGTGGGTTTGTTCTACCCCAGGATGCCCTGTAAGGCTAAAACAGCATTCTGTCACCTTCTCAACAGGTCCTTCCGACTCGGACCGACGTATCTCTCAGGAACCAGTCATGGGACAACTTTAAGCTGACCCTCAGTGCGCAAGCTGGGCTTCACACCCTAATTGGGTTGACTGCTACGTCAAGTTGGGAACCAAGATTCTCCCGACTATTCCCATTACTACCGTCGAAGCACTCCAGTACGGAGCATTGTATTGATTCTTCTGGAGATTTTAGCTTAACGAGGAAACACCTTCGAACCTCGGCGATACTTGCGTTAGCTTCCTGAAAGTTTGCAACGGTCCACGACAGCAGTCCAAGAACCTGTCCGCTCGCCTGATCCAAACCAACACCATAGGTCGATAGGGATTAAGACCAGATACAGCGAACTCAGATGGTCGTCAGAAAGAGGACAGTGACGGTCTAGCTTTGAAACCAGAACATCCGAAGAATGATCGCCGAAACTTTGTGCAGTGGTACCTCGCGATTAGGCGCATCGCAAGCCGGGACGCTCCCCCTTTCGGAATGCCGCCATCGGAGTGGAGGTTTGTTGTTACAATTTCTCTAGACCGTGGCTCAACTTGGACATGTAGCGGATGCCCGAGGGCGCCCGGTGGCGAGATAGCGACTAGCATCGAAACAGCACATGGTTGCCAGCAGTGCCATACTTTGCGGCGACAGAAAAGAATTCAGATGTCTTTGCCTCCGTCTTATTACCGTACTCAAACCACACACGTCTACTTATCTGAAGATCAAGGCAAACGGCGAGTGGATGGTCGTCGTCGTCGATGGATCTTTTCAAGCACGGTGGGCAAAACAGGCACCAGAAGGTCTATGATCCACCAAGACCCGTGCCGTGGCCGTGCCGTCCTTAGACGAACCAACCGGGGATGTATCTTAATTCGAACAAATGACGTCCCATTTGTCTTAGGCCTGGAAAACTGGCTGCGAGTTCATCATGAGAAGAAGGTGCGACGCACGTATCATTACTACGAGAAACCGTGTTCGTTCAGTTTTGGCTCTCAGTGCTGCTTGGGGGCCATTTGGTCACTCATCCCATAGCTGTCCGAAGTTTTTAGACGGGCTTAACCTTGTAGTATCACTCAAATAACGCGGCTGACTCAAATCTTTCGCGTCAGTTTTAGGGTTGAGGCCCGCGGATGAGGGGGGTTTGAATACCACTTTCGGGTATTGGTCTCGCGGCTACAAGGTTTGGAGATCCCAGCAGGAATAAACCGCCTGATTGTTGCTGTCGGCGGTAGAGTCCAGCTTCACCGAATCGTTCTGGAACTAGTAACTACCAAGAACGCTGCCTGAGCAGATTTTGGTTGACCAGATCATGTTCACTGACTCCCTCATAGCAACCGGTGAACTGGGCGAAGCTGAGTTGAGCCTGGTACGCACGGCGGCTGTTAATCAGCCGCCGGACGCCCTGCGTCCCATGTCTGCCAGATATTACGGGTCTTGAATCATGACATGGATCCGACTCAAGTCCTCAGTGAATACGACGAAACAACACATCTCTCGCTGGACTTGAGCGGAAACTCCTGTTCGACGTCATCTCAATTGGCTATCAGCGTAGTCTTCGCTCTGAGCTTCATCAGAGGCGCATACGAAGAAACAAAAAAGATGGTGGTTACAACGACCTGTATGTCCATGTTCGCCGGCTGAGATTTCTCCGAGAACAGGAAACGAGACTCACAATACGTCAACCGTAAGTGTAGTCGTCGTTATTCGGGAATCGGTCGCACGGATGTAATCAGCACCAGTGCTGTGCGGGCCGTAGGCGCTCGAGCTTCTGCTGGCCGGGTCGACAACATAGCCCGCATTCGACGACAAGAAGTCGCGGACGTACTTCCCGCAGCTATTATCCAGCGGCAGAGGGATGTATGTCAACTTGTTCGGTTTACATTCAACTTCTACATTCCAAGTCACGGGCTCAAGAAGGCCCTGAATCGAGTAGGTGAACAGGTGGAGCCTGTGCAATTTCAACGCCAGGAGGCAGTGAGATGAGAGCATTTGAGCATGGAAGAACGGCACTAAAGAAGTTGATCAGGCCAGCAGGTACGCGTTCGGGCCACAGGCAGCGATAGCTTGACCAAGAGAGGTATACAAGCACCCACAGTCTGCAAATCATTAGCATGGATAAGCATGAAAGCGAGAGGACAGCCGTGCAGCAACGAAAACGAGCCAGTGGTACGTTTTGGAATCCTTCTCCTGCGTCTCGAAGACGTCGCGATCGCGTATGAAAGGCGGTTGCAACTGGTTGATGCACCCCGGCGCAACGAAGACGAAGTCAAACACAGTCGTTAGCCGGAAACTCAAGTCAATCGTCCCATTACCCAGCATCAGAAGACGAGGCCACGTTGGTGATGTACAGACCGACCTTGTCCCATACGAAATCCGGGTTGCGGCAAAAGGCGACCAGCTGATGGCGGGTGCCACGCCAGACTCGGTGAAGGAGAGGCGTCGCGAAACCGGTCGGGTGGTCCGTCTTGTGTTGACTTCCGGTAAAGTTCAGCGCTTCCAGCTCTGGCTTGGTGGAAATCTCTTTCCGTGGAGCTAGGCCGAGTCTGCTGCCAGTCAATATCTGTTCCGAAACGACCCTGGACAACATCAACGATGTGCTCGGCAGGGTTCGAATTTGGTAAACAAGGAGCCCCAAGACGGGCGAAATAGTCAATCACAGTAGCAGAGTTTTTTCCCGTTGGTCCGAAGCAGAGTTTTTCTAGATCCCGTCGGCCGATTGGCCATCAAGACCGGACGTGGGTTCATCGACGAACAGAAGAGAAGGTTTGGCGACAAGTCCGGTGGTAAGAGTAAGTCGATTTTGTTGTTCGGTCCAGAGACCGGATCCAGTAGCTGGAGCCATTGCGAGACGCTTTACTGTCGAGTCAAGATCACTTACTTCCGACATTAGCATGTCATACATTAGTCAACTCAAGCAGGTCCATGTTCCCCCTGACGTGTTCTTCCTTTTTCGCACTAGGCCAACGGACGTCTTCCTGGTAGTCCGCCAGGATTCGATTCCCTTAGACTTGCCATTGCCCACAGACCTTCGCTCAATCTGCCTGCTGTTCTTTGTCTGCGCCAAAACGTGCATCAACGTGGCCCTACCGGCGCAGAACTTCCCACGAGAGCCACGAGCTGCCCTGGCTTCACGATGCCAGAGACTTGAACAAGGAGCTGTACATCGCGACCACCGTGGCGAACAAAGTAGCTGATGTTGTTGGACGTGGAGGTCGTCTTACTCAAAGTGACAGACGACGCATCCCGAGACCTCACTTGGCAGTGCAGTCTTCGGACGTATCATCTTACCAAAACAAACCTGACTATGGACATTTCCAAGAGTCTTTTGTACTCAAAGGCTGACTGGGAGTTTGGTGGAATTTTCAAGAGTCTCATACTCTTCTAGACTTTGTGCTCCTGCTAAAATGAATCAGTTCGCCATGTATTGAGAGACATGTTTGCCCGAGGACCTGTCCAAGCCCATGAACTCCAATGCCCACATCACGGAAGGCAACCGTGAGACCTTGGGATAAGCGGTCGTCATCACCTTCAGTCGAGTTGCAATGGGCGGTTTGAGTGCTGTCGCAAGTAGCAGTGACGGCCATGGTGACATGAGTTGAAGGGCGTGGAAATTCTTGAGGGTCACATACGGTGAAGAAAAGCGGAGCACGCCTAAACTCAGCATTAATGACTGACTATCCAAGGTAGTCTACATAGATTTCATGCTGATCAACGTGCTCTCGAATCAATTCTTGAACCAGTCTCCCCCAGCTCTCTGAAGGGCCCTCTATCCATGGATGCTCTAGTATTCAGTCATTGGTCCAGTCGATGTTAGTGGACCCCCCCCTTTGAGTGCCGGTGGCCGGATTTACGGAATTGCGGCTTTTCGGATTTACCGTGCCAGAAGTCCCAGTGTCAGTCTCCCGCGCTCTTCTCCATCATCAATCACGTCTCGCAATGCACAACTTTCATTCGGATTTGAGGATCTACAGTCACGGTCGCTTGCAATCTGAATCCGAATCACTTCCTCCTCCTTTTTGCTTCCGTTGCGCTGTGGGGTAGTAGGGCGCGATCCTTCGGACTTACGGCATGCGATCCGCCATGAAAATCCCCAAGGCCTGCGAGCCATGCCGCCGCCGCAAAATCAAGTGCTCCGGTGACAAACCCTGTCAGCAGTGCGGTCATAAACCCTCCGACTGCGTATATCGACTGAAGCCGCGTGTGCGCCTGTCTGCAAAGCACAGAGAGGCGGCGGCCGGCCTTGGCGAGACCGGCAACGGCCCGTCACCTCCGGGCGGCCCGGAGGGCGTCCCACCGGGCGAAGCGGTTGCGTCTCGGCGGTTGGCGGAAGACCACCAGCAAAAGGTCGCACAGACTGAGGTCTATCACAGCGTTGCTGCCGCTCACCACGCTCCCAAGTCGACAGACAGCTCGCAGCTCTTCTATGGCCCATCTTCGAATTCTGCGTTCCTACAACAGATCCACCGGGGCCTTCTATCCGGCCAGTACGGCCAGAACCATAGTCGAGATGTCCAAGAGGGCGGTCCGGGGTTGGACATGTTCATGCAACGCAACATCTTCTTTGGAATGCCCCTCAAAGTCAACATAGAGCCGACGCAGCCCGTGAGCTGTCCTGTTTCGATAGAACAAGCCAAGGAGTTTGCCCAGCAATTTAAAAACACGCACATCTTGACGCTTCCTTTTTTTACGGCTGCGGAAATGGATGAGCTGCTTTTAAGTCTGTTCGACCCTGGCTCAGATGCGGCTATTCAACCACAGCGCAAGACCGTATTGCTTGCAGCTCTCGCTCTCGGGGCGCTCGGCACTACATCGACGAGTGCTGCCGAGTCCCTTTTCATCCACGCGAAGAAAGAGGCCGTCATGTACGAGGACGCAGTCACATTGCCCATGATTCAATATTCCATGCTGATGGCTCACTATCAGCTCAACATGGGACGGCCCAACTCTGCATATCTGCACATGGGGGTTGCAAGTAGGAAAGCCCTCGCCATGGGGTTGCACGTCGGGACCACAAGCGCGATATCCCGCAACGAAGAAGTCCAAGCGCGCTTGATTACGATATGGTCGCTCTACTTCTTGGAAATGTAAGGTTTCATCCAAGCCTCTGGGTCGTTACAACGAGCACATGGACTGATCCCGACCTAGATGGCTGAGTCTAGTTGTTGGCCGGCGTAGTATGGTGGGAAAGTCAGATTTCGCATCTTGTCCATTCCCCGACGGTCAGCCAACTATGGTGGCTCTTTGCCAGTTTGCCACGATCGTAGAAGAGGCTATCGAGTCTATCTACACCCGAAGAAATGACTCCCTTCGGCAGCTATGCAGCAAAGCCGAGAAGCTCTACGCCCAAGTTCGTCAGTACGGAGACAAGTGGGGCCTCAGTTCGGTCATACCAGCACAGCAAGAAGCATGGAACGCAGAGACGTCTTTGTTGATGCACAATGGCAAGTTACATGACGTGGGAGAGGTAGCGCAGCTAACATTCTTCAGTCTACTTCCATGTCATTCTCCTGATATTTCGCCCGTTCCTCATAGCAGAAGCGGCCCTTCAGTCGGGAAGTGGTACTAGATCAGCAGGGGACATATGGCTCAGGCAGGCATGCAGGCATGCCACAGACGCGGCGCAAGATGCAATCGCCTTCACCAGCAACAAACTTCATGGCCCGGAAGAGTGCAATGTAGGTTCCCCACGTCGATGAACCTGTCGAAATGGCGAAAGGTGCTAACCTTTGCACCCTGCAGACGCGCAGATATCATGCCTTCTTCATCGAGTCATGTTGCGCCGTGCTCCTCTACGACAGCCTCCGCCACCCGGCCAAGCACCCTCACAACCTCGAGTACATCCAGATGGCCATCTCTGGCTTGCGCTCTCTCGTCGGGGACGACCCGGTCACGAACGCGATCCACTCCATTAAGCGCATCGTGTGGGCTGTCGAGAACACCATCAACGCTTCGCGAACAACCCCGGGCGGCGTGCTTGATGGGGGCTCCACCGACTCTTCACCTTCTTGGTCGGGCGATCGATTTCCTGCCAGCATTCAGTTCCCGTCGCTTGACGAGAACCGGGCCACGACTTCTGACGACTTGATCTTCTTCAGCAACAGGCCATGTCGTCGGCAGCCTGGGCCCATTGCTCCAGACTATCCGATGTCTCTGCCTGGAGCAGCGACGGGAATCGTTCCCTTTCCGGATCTCAACTTCGACGTTCTCACGACTGACTTGTTCAATTTCTTTCCTATCGACATGAACGCCGTGCCGTCCGGGCACAGTTCGTGAATTGCTACGCCTTCGCGCATTCCAGCAGAATTTGAATTCTGGAAAGCGACAGATGATTTGGATTTTATTTCTCAGCGACGAAGAAGTTCACAGAGCATGATCGAAATAATCAAATTAGACACGATGTTTTGAGAGAACAAAAACGCAGCGCAGGTCGGTGGAGTGGTCTTCCTGTTCTCTGTTTTTCATCTACCTTGTAGAATAACCACTCAAGCCAAAGGATATATCGTTATCAGGGCGACATTTTCACTAATTGAGTCTGAGTCATATAGAACATCTTCAGATGAAGAAATCAAGGACCTGTTTCGATACGACGACAAGAGCTGTAGAAATGGCAGAGACAGGGGCACATGTCTGAATAATCTAATCAGTTGATCGCCGAGCTTGCAGACTGTAGTTAGGTAATTTTCTTTAGGTTCTTATAAGTGCCAACTATGCCTGAGCACTCTTTGATTTTGAGAGATTCCCATTGGTGTGATCTCACCCAAATGACATAACATCTGGTTCCACAGGTTCACCAATGTGTTCACAACCAGTCTACCGCGAAATATGCGCAAGTTCCGCCCACGCAAAAAAGTCATACTATTTTTCCGAGACAATAAGACGTCTAACCCTGAGTTATAGACTTATTCTATGGATTCAACACCTCCATATGGCGGATGAGCTTTGAAGGCCGATTATGTTCAAGTTCCCGTCAAGAGTCGACTAGCAGTTGCAGCTGCGCCCAGCTGCCATCCTGCCCCGCCCAGCTGCCATCCGCCACCCCACCATCGGCAGCGACCGGCACCGATCCAAGCCGGCGACAACGTCAACGAAACCCAACCCGTGGCGACAGAGCTACTTTGGTAACAGACCCTCTTGGCCCGGGCGCGAACATCGTCTCAGTCAACAGCTTCTTCCCTCAACCGAGACCCTCGCGAAACCCTCCAGATCGATTCCGAACATTTCTCGAAACCCCCTCCCTCTCCCAAACCCCGCCCCGACAATGGAAGACGTACCCCTCGAACACGGGGTCCTCGAGCACCTCCTCCCTCCGAGCTGGAAGACCGTCGTGACATCCTGGCTCGCCGAAGACACACCCTCGTTCGACTACGGCGGCTTCGTCGTCGGCTCCGACCCACGCACCGCGACCCTCTGGGGCAAGTCCGGCGGCATCGTCGCGGGCCGGCCCTTCGTCGACGAGATCTTTGCGCAGTGCGGCTGCAAGGTGGAATGGCACGTCAAGGAGGGCTCGCACGTCGAGCTCCGCGGCCACGGCGGCGCGCCCAAGGGCAAGATGGCCGTCGCGACCGTCACGGGACCCACGCGGGGCCTGCTCCTCGGCGAGCGCGTCGCGCTGAACACGCTGGCGAGGTGTTCCGGCGTGGCGAGCATGACCAGGGGGATGCTCGTCAACCTGCGCGCCGCGGGGTACGCCGGCGTCCTGGCCGGTACGCGCAAGACGACGCCCGGGTTCAGGCTGGTCGAGAAGTACGGCATGATGGTCGGCGGGGCGGACGCGCACCGCCACGACCTCAGCTCGATGATCATGCTGAAGGACAACCACGTGTGGAGCAAGGGCAGCATTACGAACGCGGTCAAGGCGGCCAAGAGCGTCGGCGGCTTCAGTTTGAAGGTCGAGGTGGAGGTCCAGAGCGAGGCGGAGGCGGACGAGGCGATCGAGGCTGGCGCGGATGTCGTCATGCTCGACAACTTCACCGGCGAGGGCGTAAAGGTCGCGGCGAGGAGTCTGAAGGAGAGATGGGCTGGCAAGAGGCACTTCTTGGTTGAGGTCTCGGGCGGTTTGACGCTGGATAATGTGGAGGACTACGTTTGCAACGGTGAGTCTTCGATTCGGCCTTTCTTGCAAGAGGAAGATGCTAACGTGAGGCTAGATGTTGATATTCTTTCGACGAGCGCCATCCACCAAGGCGTGCCGCACGTCGATTTCTCGCTGAAGGTTGAGCACTAGGCAAGTCGAACACAGTTGTAAGTTGGGAACGTTGGATTTCATATCGGATGGGAAAGATTCTTGCAGAAGCCTTGTAGCGTTATACAAAATTGTCTAATACCAAACGGGTTTCTTACGGGGCCGATAATTCAACTTGGGCGGGATCAAGGCGGTCGAAAATACCATGAGGGCTCCCAAGGATTGTCCGTTGATGGAAGCCTGTGGGCAATGGTTGCTGAAGCCTGGAGACGGGGTTATCTGGACCCTTTGTCGCTTTCTAGAAGCGTACGAAAAGGCGTTAAAACATGTGAAGAACCAACATATAAATGAGAGAAGTATTCCTAGACTGAAGTCTGAGCGAAGCCAACGGTATCTCGGAGCTATCGTGAAGTAATACGAGCCAACTCGGGCAAGCCACCAACACCCCCAAGGTGCACCTGATTCCAACGGGAGAAATATATCCAACATCGCTCTCGATGGTGTGTGATTCTTCGGAATACCATCGTAATGACAGGGGCGGATATGGACAAATGACTGCAGGACCTCAACATTCGCCCCGCCAGCGGTCCCAGTTTCATCAATGATTCCAAGATTTCAGCGTCCCCCAACCTAACCCACGACTTCACGCTGCAATCAGTTGATACAACCAAGCATTTGCCTGGCTTCGACCTTATACAGCAGAAGCACAGCTCAAACGGATCGATCAAAACGCAGAATCTATAAGAATCATACCCGTGGTGGAAGGGACGGTACTTAATCAGCTTGGGTCTGGCGATTGGTCGTGTCACACAGCGACTTCGCGACGAGACGCTCAGCGAACAGGAACCGCATGGAATCGAAGCGCCACGAAAAGACTGGAACGGCGAAGATGCAATCGTATCTCTATGCCACCGGTGTCCTGCACTATCTGTGACTTGTTCCTCAGCAATAACCATGGGAGCCGCCTTCCTCGAGCTGATTGCCATTGATGAAGCCGCCGACGTCGCCGGCTCGCGTTCGGCACAGGTAGTGTCATCGTTGATCTTATACGTCGGAAACTTATCACGAACAGCCACGTCATTTGTCTGCATGCTCAGCTAGCTGTGTGCAATCTCGAGGCTATCTAATATGACAGTACGGCGATCTCCTGATGCCTGCTGGGGGTGAATATGGCCCAGCTTCGCGTAACATCAGGAACGGCGCGAAATCTCAGTTTATTAATATAAACAGGGGGTCCTTGTCTACTCTCTCGGTCCTTCTTCCTTTCCTCGTCCTCTATCGTGTGTGAGCTCCAGCCTCCTTGGCATCGACATCCGGTCCTGGGCCCTGGAGGTGCGAAACCGCCGACTTCTGAACGCTGCCCTCGTCCTTGACGCCGTTCTCACCGCAACACGGGACGATGACGCTCGTCTTGTTTTTGGTGCCGGGCATATCCAGTGCCGGATTCGCCGTGAAGAAGTCCGCAGGTCGAATATGCATCTGGTGAATCTCGACGGGCCTGTTTGTTCACCATCACATCAGTTAAAACCGAGCACCCACCACCCAAACAAGATGCGCCCGGGGAAACTCACATGACAGGCCAGTCCTCAACCCTAGGGTTGTGCGTCAGTCCAAACACGCTCCAGACGACAGGACTGCTCTTCTTCCCGCCACCCCCCTCATGCCCGGCTCCTTTCCCATTCACCTCGTCGCCAAACCAGTCCCCGCGCGCCACCATGTCCCACACCCCGCCCTCCTCCTCGCGACTCTGATTCGTGAACTCCCCCGCCGCCCACAGCTCGTCGTCTCGATGGCCAGTGACCCAGATATGATGCCTTGCAAACTTGGCCCTCTTCGACACCTGACTCTCCTCGTCCGCGAGAATCATCTGGGTCGCGCTCGGGGTGAGCTTGAACCCCACGTTCCGCCCGGAGACGGCGTTCCTCTTCTCGCGGTGCTCCATCTTGATTACACGGTTCAGCTTCGGCTCCGCGTCCACCCAGCACGCCTTGTCCACGTTCCGCTTCCGGACTTGGTAAAAGTTGCCGTGGGGATTCGTTTTCTCGTGCATCGGGACAGGAACGCTCTCCTCGACGACGACCCGCGTATCGTCATCAGCGTACGAGTCGATCGCGGGGTCGATGCGCACAGCGAAGATGTGCTGATGATTCTGCGCCAGCACCCCCGGCGCAACGACGACTCCGTACTCGCTCTCCTTGCCCTCGTCGATGGCAACGACGCTCATCACACCCGTCGCTCTCGTCTCGAGCGTAATGCCACCCGCAGTGTCGAGCTTATACGCAAAAACGTACTCGTAGTTCGCCAGGGTGACGACACATTGGATAACCAGCTCTCTTAACCTCGCAACCACCGCCCGGTTCGTCCTGAAGTTCGTGTGCTTCCAACCGATCCCGTTGTCCTGCTCATGCAGACACACCACCGCCTTGGCTGCCGTCGGGTTTCCCTCCGTGTCGGCGAGCAAGGCATCGAAGTAGTGGATCGCGCCGAGGCAGTCGCAGCCTAGCTCCAGGTTGTTGGCGACGCGGCCGAACCCGCCGTCGCCGAGGTCAAAGGCCTGCTTTCGCTGAAACGGCGGACGGGGGTCACCGTAGGGCACAGTCAGCTCGCTGTAGCTCAGTCTGAATAGGACAGGCCGGTTGTCATAGCAGAGATCGTGCAGAACGGCGCCTTCTCTGGGCGTGAAGCCGAGTCTGAAGCGCCACTTCTGCCACTCCACGAGGCTATCGCTCTGGACGGTGAAGCTCGCGCCTTCGGGCTGGGTGATGTTGATCGGTTTCAAGTCTTCTCTCTGCTTCGCGTCGAGGAGTTCCGAGACGTATTCCGACGCCGCGCTCTTCTCGAACAGGACCTTGGGCTTGGAGTCCCTCGCTTGCGGCAGGAGGCCGTCGTCTTTGCCGCCCGTGGCGAGACGGTCCACTCGGACGATCTTCTTGGTGGTAAAGTCCATCACGGGGATGATTGGGATTGGATAGGCGTAATGGTTTGAATCGAGGTTGTCCTTGGAAGCATCGCGAGCGAAGACGAGACCCTGCATGTAGCGCGGGATGGCGCCGTCTTCGACGTCTGGGCCGCCGTAGGGCCATGGGTCAATTGTGACGCTGAAGTTCTCTGGGAGGGAGAATTCCGACATGGCGTCTTTGAATTCTTGGGATGAGACGCAGGCATCTTGGAAGGCGCCGAATTCATCTCTGATAAGGAACGTTAGCGCGTTCGACGTGAAGGCAATATAATTGGGACCAAAGAGGATCTTTACGGTATGTATCCGGTTTGAGCTTCTGGCTTGGCTACGATGCGCTCAGCCTCGGCGTTCCGGTCGAGATCGACGATGGACGTGGTGTACTCGGGAAGCTTCCCGCTTTTGATTACATCATATTGAAGTCTGGCCCGTCGAGGAGGGCGAGGGGTCGACTCTGTGAGATTGCCAGCGTGCTCGGCTTGCAGAAACGGGATGAGCTCTGCTTTCTTCGGCTCTTGCAGATAGATTGCACGGAAAAAGAGTGTGATGTCGGAGGAATAAAGCTTCTTCACGACATCGCGTGCCTGCCTGAACTCGGCTTCAGATAAATCTTTCAATGGATGAGGAGCCATCTCGGTGTCACAATGAATCACATGGGGAATCGGCGGACGATTAGGAGTGAAGACGAGGCGTTGGCAACCACGGCAGCGTCGAGCCTTATCTACCTTAGACTTCAGCGGGCGCCCGGGTAAGATGCAATGCGGGAGGATCTTGCAGCAGTCGGATGATTCCAGCAGCACAAGCAAGTCTACCCTGACATGTCGCCACCGCTAAGCAGATGATTAACCACGGCCTGTGAGATTCGGGTGATTGGGATGTAGATGATCCTGTTGAGATACTCGTCAAACTGGCCTTCTGACCCCCTTCGGGGGGTACGTGTTATTATAAGTATATATTTCGGAGAAACTTCGCGCCGCTAACCTAGCTTCCTTCATAGCTTAGCACTACTACTACTACTACTACCCTTATCTCCTTAATACTAATAAGACTACTTACTAGCCTAGTTCTATATATTAAAAATACTCTAAACCTTTATAAAGTATTTATAATAGATTATTATATCCTTAGGGACCCTTAAATAAGTATACTCCCTATACTCTCCTTATTTTATTATATAATAAATCCTATAAAATACTTTCTTTAGTAAATTAAAGCCTTATTTATTTTAAAAGCTATTATAGTTAGTATTTATATAATAAAGTTATAAAAAGTAAATTATAATTTATATTTAAATTATTAAGTTATATAATAAGTCTTAGACTTAACTTAGGAATATACTAACTTATTCTTAAAAAGTAAGAGTAGTTACTTCTAGGTTAATTTACTCCTTAGATTTAATATCTATAGCTTTTATAATAATACTTTAAATATTTAAATATTATGGGCTACGCCCGGGTTAAGCCTACCTAGGCTTCTGCCCAGGTTTACTACCTTAAGGAGCTACCTAGGGCCTACCTAGGGCTTACCTAGTTATTCCCTATAGACTAGCGAAATCTCTACTAGAGAGGAAAACTTCCCCTTTTTCCTCTTTAGCTTAAATAAATAGTATTATAGCGACTTTATATTAAATAAACTTAGGTCTAACCCCTTATATATTTAAGCTTACTATTATAATAATAATAATAGGTTAAGCGCTACTCCCTACTAGTTAGTAAAATAGTTAATAGTAGTATAGCTAAAACTTAAGATAAGCTATTATAAGCTAATTTAGTAGTTATAATAAAGTCCCTCTAGTAATAGTTATAAGAGGTTAAATAGGGGAATAGCTAACGCATAGCTATATAAACCTAAATAAGTATTACTAGTAAGGTACTAGTAATACTTAGTATAATATACTAGAAGCTATTACCCCTATCTCCAAAGCTTTTAAGTAAGTAAAAGGAATATACTACCTAGGTATAGTAGATAAGGTATAAGATTGCTATAGATAGGGCGTTCTATACTATAGATATAGAGGTATAATACCTTATTAACTCCTATTTAGATATTATAGCTTAGTAAGTGGTTTCTACTTTCTATAGAGCTAGGGGGGGTAGGGGGAAATATAACCCTAAGGACTTTATAGCTTACCTAGACTAAATATATAAGGACTTAAATATCTAGTTATAAGCTATAGCTTAATTATAAACCCTCTAGTAGAAAGAGAATAAATCCTTAGTAACCTTCTTACTAAGATTTAAGTAGATATTAGCTAATATAGGTAGTATAAACTAGCCTAGCTAAATCTAGATCTTACTTCTAGAGGCCTCCCTTACCCCTAGGCTAAGGGACTAGCTAATTATTATTAACCTATTAGCTAATTATAATAGCTAGCTCTTAAAGGTCTAGAGTATTATATAGAAGGTAGAGCGCTAGAAAGTTATTAGTAACTACTTAGTAACCTACTAGAGACCTACTACTAAGGATACTAAAGGGGATACTTATATAACTAGAGTAGTATACGTCTTATAAGTTAAAGAAATAAGATACTATAACTATTAAAACTCTAGATCCTCCTTAGGTACCTCCCTAGTATAATACTAATAACCTTAGAAGGGTATAAGGGACCCCTATACTTATTATACTTATAGAACTAGAGGTTATATTACTTAGTACTACCCTAGTAAGGAGGACTAGCTACTTAGGGTTATAAAAATAAAGACCTTAAAGGAAGAAATAATATATTATAAGGTTATAAATAAGTACTAAGTAGTAATTAACTCCTTAGAAGAAAATAAGGAGTTAGGAAAAGACTAACTCTAGAGTAAAATTAGGCCCTAGAGCCTATTAAGGAGGAGATATTAGGTTAGGAAGAATATAAATAAGAATAACTAGCTAATAATAAGCTTATTATTATTTAAGTTAGAATTAATAGAGGATATCTAGCTTATACCCTAGTAGATATTAGGAGTAATACTTATATAATAATTAACTTTTCCCTAGCTTAATACTTCTACCTTCTATATATTAAGAAGAGATACTAATACCGAACGCGCTTAGCGCGGTTATCCTGCTCAAGGGCGTCCAACGCGTTTAATATATTAAATATACCTAAACGTATGAACCCTTATAAAAAGGCTTATTACCTTTAAGGAAAAAACCTTCGAAATTTATAGTATTTTTACCTATAATTTTCGCTTACTATATAGACTATATTAATTAGTAGCACGACCTTAATAGTTAGCTATATCCCCTTATAACTAAGGATATCCCTTATAATTAAGGAAGGTACTTAACTATATAAATAGCTAACCCTATTAAGTTTATATAAAGTAGTATTATAGTAATTAATACCTATAAGTATTATATAGTATTAAAAGCCTCTAAACTCCCCCTTTTTTTTAACTAGGAAACATTAATAAGAGATATTAACCCTTTACTATTTCCCTTAACTAAGAGATATCCCTAAGAGATATTAAACCTTAAAGATTTCCTTAACTAAGGAACGTCTTACTAAGATAATAAACCTCTAATAATAATACCCTACGAGCTACTTTCTAATTATAAAGTTAAAAAAAGTCTTAAGTCTAACCTTCTAGAACTTATTAACTATTTAACTATTATAAACTTCGTAATAGTATTTAAGTAATACCTAGATAAGTTCTATATATTACTTACTCTAATTAAATATACCCTTCTTAGGTTAGTAATAAAGGCGAGTATTATAGCTATTACTTATAAGAACTTTAAATAATATTTAGTAAACTACTATAGATATATTTAAAAGTTAATACTATATAGGGAAGTATATAAGACTACTTAATATATTTAAGGTAAGGTCTTATAAGTATAGATAACTAACTTATAACTATTTACTAATACTAATAAGTAGTAGTATTACCTCGATCTCCCTTACTATAATTAATATATTAAGATAGAGACTAAATAAGGCTAGACTCTAGACCTAACGCTCCCTTTTAAAGAAGATAAAAAGAGGGGAGGCTATAAGACCCTAAGAGCTAAACCTATAGATAAGCTAGATATCCTAAAACCTATATCTAAACTTAATATAATAATAATCCTTAAAACTTTCTTAATACTCCTATTAACTCTAGAGGAATATTATAAGTTTAGATAAAGTTTTATAAATAGTTTATAACTCCTACCTCTTAAACCTATATTAAAGGATATAACTACTATATTAATACTAGAGCTAAGCTTAAATACCTTTTATATATTACTTAAAGAAAGTAAAAATATATTAAGTATTTTATTCCTAACCTAAGGAAAAGGAATAAGTAGCCCTCCTATACTTAAGCTAAGTAACTTATAGAGTTACCCTAGTACTTATAGCTAGGGTAAGTAATATAATAAGATAAGCGCCTAAGAACTAGAAGCTAGTCTATTAAACCTTAATAAAGGTAAAGGATATAATTAGGATATTAAATATATAGAGGATACTCCTCTACTACTACTACTACTTATATTACCTAGAGATCCTAGTAATAGAGGTAATAATAATAACCCTGAGGGTTAAAATAATAAAGGAGGTAGCCCTAGCTATAATAGTAGTAATAGTTAAGGCGATTAATACCCTTAACTACTAGCTAGGCTAAGAGATACTATTAAATTATTATCTAACCCTAAGAGGTTCTTAGTTAGCTATAACTTTCTTATATTTCTTCTCTCTATAGATAAAGAAGGGGTAGTATAGGTAATAGCTAGAATATTAGCTATAGAACCTAGGTATAGCACTCCTCGATTTAAGACTAATATAATTAGGTTATTCGATCTACTTCTATATAATAACGAAGTTAAAGATATATATATTAATAGTAATTTAAGGACTATCTACTAAAATATATATTATTTTATTAATATAATTAATAGCTATATTAAGTTAGACAATAAGAACCTAGCTATAGCTACTCTTAACTTATATTAAACCTTACTAAGGTATACCTTAGACTAGTACTATACTAATCTAATACTTAATAAGAAGGTAGAACTTAAGAACCCTAACTATAGGCTAAACTATTAGAAAGAGTTATTACTTAAATATTTTTATTTATTATATAAAATTACTAAAGCACGTTTAACTAAGGAGAGGTATACTCTATATAATATATACGATTAATATGATGTTTAATACTAAATAACTAAGGTTACTTAACTATATAAGGATACTAAAGAGAGCGAATCTAAG
>JAVHLU010000597.1:0-52906 GCA_036785755.1 Colletotrichum ledebouriae | reverse complement strand
AAAGAGGAGAGCTTAATATATAGATAATATAAGGATATATAGCTCTCTAAAGGGACTACCTTTTACTAGGATATTATTAGATATATAGAGAGTAAGTAAGTAGTACCTTATTAAGGTAAGGGATCTACTAATAGGATAGCCTAAAGCCTACTAGCTTAAGAGAGCGACTTTAGCTAAGATTACTAAGTTTATCTAGGAAGAGATTATCTACTACTACGGGCTATATAGCGAACTTATTATTAATAGAGGACTAGAGAATAAGGATACTATTATTAAATTTAATAAGAAATATAGTATAAGGAGGAAAGTAATATCTACTTATAACCTAAGGGCTAATAGTATAGTTAAGACTAGTTATTAGCTAATTACTTATATATTATTAATATAAACTAGAGGATAGAGAGATATTAACCCTTAGCTATACCTTCCTACTACTCTATTCATAGACTAATTAAGTATTTATACTTTAACTAGCTTTAAGCCTTTCTACCTACTATATAGGTTTAAGCCTATTACTCTTATTAAGACCTTAATACTAACCTAGAGGGTTTTTAATTAGGATTTAGTAATAATAAAGGAAGAGGAGGTTTAAATACGTCTATAAGCCTTCCTATAACTTAATACGGATAGGAAATAAGCTAAAAAGATAATTAATAGTTAATATAAGAAGACTGCGGAATATTATAATAGTTAATATAAGAGGATTATAAGGAAGGAGAGGCTAGAGGTAAGTAATTTAGTACTAGTATTTAATATTAAGAGCTCTATTAATAAGTCGTCTATTAAAAAGCTTAACTACTAATAGTAAGGCCCCTTCTATATCCTTTCGTAAGCTCTAAAAGCTCTATTATATTAATTAGTAATATTAGTAAGTAATAGGGTTACTAGAAAGACATTTAGTAGAAATTAACTTTATAAATTTATTTAAGCTCCTAAAGGGTATTAGGAACTAAGTAATTTAGATATTTATAGATCTAATTTAAAAAGAAACCTAATAAAGGTCTTCCTAGCGCTAGGGAATAAAAAGTATAATAATTATATACCTAAGGAAGAGGAGGAGGAACTTATAATACCTAGGGGAAGTAATTAAGAGGAAGAGGAGGATTTATTATACTTAGTAATATAATTAAAGTAATATTTAAAAGATTTAAAGAAAGTAATTAAAGCTTTAAAAGCTAGATAATAACTAGTTATTAAAATTCCTAAAATACTAAAGGAGAAAGAAAAGGAGTATATTAAGATAGAGGATCTAGGGGATATATAAGGGTTCTTTTATTATAACTTATTTTAATTAATAATTTATAAACCTATTCTAATTTTCCCTTTCTTTTATCTCTTAATTTAAAAGTTTAAGATTCTAGGGATAATATTCTTAAACTTTAGGAATAAGGGTAAGAGATAGTATTAGTAACTCCCTACTTATTTAAAATATACCCCTTATTACTATTTAATATAATAATAGCCTAGATAACTTTAATATCTATTAGTAGTTATAATAGGGTAATTAAGCCTAGGAAAGTATAAGATCCTTAACCTCCTAGTAATAATACTAAAGCTACCCTTCCTTATTAAATAAATATAAGATTAATAACCTAAAAATAAGAGAGAAGAAGAGAAAGGGAGAGAGGGTATTAAAATCGTAGTTACTAGCCCTTAGTAAAGATATTAATAGACTTTTCTCACCCCCCCCTTTTTTTCCTAGAAAAGATTATTACTAATATTATATTACTTTCTACTAAAGAGAAAGAGAAGGATACTTATAAAAAGGATTATATTAATTTTTATACCTAGATACGCTTTAATTTTAGCTTTATAGACCTATTTATATAATATTCGCCTCGATTTCTTATTAAAACCTAACTAGCTTCTTATTCTTTTTTCCTTTTTACCCCCCCCCTATATACTATATAAATATATCTAGAAACCCTATTTTCTTACCCTAATTTGTAATATAAAGCCCTAAGTAGTCTATAATTTCTATAAGGTTAAACTCTAGAGGTAGCTCTATTATAAAAGGGTAATAAGAGTATATAAACCTAGCCTTAGGATAATATTCCTAGGCCTATTAATAGTATTTATTATAAAGGAGCGAGAAGTTAAACTTAGCTATAGCTATAACTATAGCGTCTATTAGAATTCAGGACTATAGGATCTCCTTAATACTATTAAATTCTCTACTCCTCCTTACCTTATTATTACGCTTAATTCTATACTTATAGCGCTTATAAATACTTAGATTATTATATAAGTAACTCTCTTAAGTTTTATAGAAGAAGTAGTTAATATAAGGAGTACTTAGTATAGAGATATACTTAAAGTATAGTTTATAAATATAAATATCTAATATAGGGTTCTTAGTAGTATAAGCCCGCTCTTTATAATAAATATAAGATACTACGTTATAACTACCTTAGGATTAAATAAATAAGCTATATATAGCTATTACGCGCTAAAAGACCTTTATTTCCTATAAGCTAGCGAGGAAAGTAGTAGAGGTATAAATAAAGACTTAATAGTAGAATTCTCTAGACCCCTTAGTTACCTTAAATATTTATTTAAAGTCCTATTTACTAAGATAAGCCTTCTAGAAAGCTAGCCTTATTACCTTGGCGGTCTTATTAGAGAATATCTATAATATAAAGGCTACTTCTAAGTATTTATTACTAGGGATATTAAGTTAAAGCTAAATAAGGCTTATAGCTACCTAAGAATTATAATTATTAGCTAGAGGGTATAGGGATATTAAAAAGAAGAGAAGGAATACCTAAAGTTAGTTATTAGAGTATTAAATAAAAAGAGGTATATTATTTTTCTTTATTTTAAGTATAGGGATATTAGGACTAAGGACCTAAAGGGTTACTATAAATAGGAGATAATAAGGGCGAGGTTAATTAGTATTTTTAGCGCCTAAGATAAGGAAGTTATAGTTAGCTATAATAAGAAGATATAATTTATAAGTATAAGAGAGAAAGTATAAAGGGGTTAAATAAAGATTAAAATAGCTAGCTAAAGGTAGTTATTATAAAGGGGAGAAGTTAATAATAAAGGATAGAGGAGAATATTTATTTAATTTATAACTAGGCTGCTCGTTTTAATAGCTACTACTAACTATTATTTCCTTTACTCTTTCCCTATATATAACTACCCTAATTCACCGTTCTATTTATTATAGGTTTTTTATCCTAAGTTTATTTTACTTTATTAAGGCTAAGGAGAGTAAGGGAGGAGAGTTAACTATTCCTTCTATAGGCTACTAATAAATTACTACGTTATTAAAGCAATTAGTAGATATAAAAACGCACTCCTTACCCTTTAAGCCCTCTAGTTTCTCTCTCCCCTTTATATATATTATTTATCTTTAAACTTAATCTATCTACTAACTATATAATATTAATTACTACGCTATAGCTCCTCCTTTTCTTTAAATATTACTTCTATTTAGCTCTTTAGTCTATAAATTACTTATACTTTCCCCTTATTAACTTTTCTCCTAATATATTATAATAAGGAAAGTTATTTTTTATAATAACGAAGCGTTAGATATATAGATCTAGGAGTTAAGATCCTTAAACCTTTCTATCTTTAGAATTAGACTTTTAATAGAGCTTATACCTAATAAACTAAGTATAAGTAGGTTTTAAGTATAGGGATAAAATAATAGAGATATCCTAGGCTTTAGACCTCCTAATAAGCTTAGTTACTAGCCTTAGCTAATTAAATATAATACGCGCCCTCTACCTAGGATAAATAATATCCCTAGTTAGATAGACCCTTTTAATATAGTATTAAAATATATCCTCGTTAAATATTAGAATAAGACCTTAGAAGTAGTAGAGGAGACGATTTACCCCTCGTACTTATAATAAGTTATAGCTAGTATATTTAATACTATTAGTATACTTAAGATAGTAACTCTGATATACGCTAAGGATATCTTAGTAGTTACTCGCTATATTATAAGGCTTATTAAGCCTAGCTAACCGCTCTACTATAAGATAGTTAGAGGTATAGAAGACGATTTTAAAAATAGAGATATAAGGGATATTATAATTACATAAATTAAAGCTAAGTCCCCTAATATACTCCTTATTTATTTATAAGCGCCTAAGTCTACTAAAGTAATTATTATAGGTCTACTAATTAACTTATAAGATAGAAGAAACTAGTTTTATAATAATTAGTAGTTAAGGAGAGGAGCTAAAGGATAACTATAGACTTTAATATTTATCGCTAGGAGCTTTCTACTAAGACGTAAAGCTAAGGAAGTTTTAATAAGATAACTATACCTAATAGAACTTTAATATATAGACCCTTTACTATAAGCTTCTAGTCTCTACTTTATTAATTAGCTTAGGTCCTTTATATATATTAAAAGCCTAGTACCTCTAAAGTAGCTTATTAAGATAAGGTATTAAGCTTAGATTAATTACTTATTAAAGACTTTTACTAATAAAATACCTCCTAAAGGATACTAGACCTAACTAATAGTAGATAGAATTCTATATAATTAATACTTTAAATTAAGAGATAAAGATATTAGGAAAAGGATAGCTTAAGAAGATATTAAATATTAAATAGCTAAGTATACCCCTCGATTTATAAACCTAGAGGTTTCCTCTATAAATAAGATAGATATTAACCTGCTAATACCTATAGATACTAATTTATAGACTAGTCTAATAGTTCCTACTAATCTAAAAGAGTTAGATAGAGAGGAAAGATTATTAAAGGAATTAAATATCTAGAATATAAAAAAAAGGAATAACTATAAGAAGTAGAAGAGGGATTATAACTTATAGTAACCTACTAACTTTATAAAGTATTTTAACTACCCTAGGTTTATAAAACTATTTATATCGCCCTACTTAGCCCCTACTACCCTAAGAGATATTATATTTAGCCCTATTAATACCTTAGTAGGGCTTAATACTATAAGACCTAAAGGGAACCCTATACTAAATAAAGATAAGCCTATACTAATAGTCCTATAGTATATATAATAGAACTAAGAATCTGCGAATTACTTAATAACCTAGTATAAAAGAGGGTTATCTATTATAACTTTAGCTTAGGTAGAATATTTATTAGATCTTTATAATATATAAGGGAAGCTAATAAGATAAGGTAAGTTAGATAATTTAGAGGTTATAGCCCTTTTTATATTTATAATTAAGGGCTACCCTTATAGTATCTATACCCTAATCTATAAGCTAGCCTAGTAACCTAGGAAAGAAATTAATAAGGGTTCTATAGAGCTTAAAAGAATAGAGGCGAAGAATCTCTAGGATACTACTAGGGCCTTCTTTCTACTAAACTATAGTAATTATTACTAAGCTGCGATTTTTATAAACTAGTTAACTAGCTACTATTTCTATTATAACTCTATATAGGACTAGAATAGTAATTAGCGCTTTATTAAGGCTATATAAGACCTTAATATATAGTATTATAAGATAGGAGCTCCTCTATAACTCTAAAAGCTCCTATTAATTAATACCTATATAGTTAATTTAGTTTAATAGAGGGATAGATTTATATATAGTCTCTAATATATTAAATAGGCTAGAGCTCTAATTTAAGAAGGTTTACTATCTCTACATTTTAATAATATAACTTTAAGTAATAGCATATTATTCTCTAACTCTAAAATCCCCTTAGTTACTTAATATATATCTATAATTACTATAGAGTTCTATAACTTAACTATTAATAGTAATATAGCTCTATAAGATACCTTATTAAGCTAAGAAGACTTCGAGAAAGCACCTTTCTTCCCTTTACGCCCTTTTATTCCTTTACTTATAGATAATAATATAATAAACTTTAGAAATAATAATAATATTACGCTATCTCCTATAGTAGATATTCCTTAACCTATTTATAGATTATTAGTATTATCTAGGTCTAATTTGTTTAAAATACTAAATAATAAGCTTAAATACCTTAGACGTTAGCTTTAATTATAGGTCTTATAGATACTAAGTTATAATATAACTATTAAGTAACGCCTAAGAACTATACTTATAGATATATTATTATATCCTAAGAGACCTAGTCTTTTATATAAGTATAACTATAGCTATATAGACTACGTCTAGTAGAGGGTTAATTAGTAGGATTAGACTAAGTAAAATATACCTAAGGGAGCGTACTATTATAACTTCTTACGCCTAGTATAATAAGGTAAGTAGTTTTAGCTATACTAAGGATTAGAGTAAGATAAGGAGTATAATAAAGAGGAAGAAGTAGTAAGGCTATTATTAAGATATAACCTATAATAGAAGATAGTTAAACCTAAAGAACCCTCTTAATAATAAGATCGCTTACTTAGAAGATATTATTAATAAATTAGATCTATAAATAGAGTTTATTTACTATTTCTATAAAGTAGTTTTATTTATTTTTTAAGACTCTCCTTTATAATATTATAAAGAGTCTCGAGGGGATAATTAGAATAAAATAAGATAAACTTAGCTATATAACCTTTAGAAGACTCCCTTAGCATATAGACCTATTATAAGAAGACTATAGAGTAGAGTATAGGAGAGAGGAGCGTAGCGGATAAGAAGATAGAATAGATATTATTATTACTATTAGTATCTTAATAACCCTATACCTCGTTTTTTAGTAAGTTCTTAGCGAATCCGCGCCTAATTTAGATAATCTCTTTTAATTAGATCTATTAATTATTCTATATATCTTTTAAGCCTACTCTTAATATTCTTACCTATTTATAGGTAGAGCTATGTTATTTATTATCTTTCTAGTTCCCTTCGGTTCTAGCCCTTTCTAATAGTAGAAGAGATTAAAGAGCTCGTATTATAAGTTAATTTTAAACTTTAAATCTTAGGTATTATAGATACGGATAAAGCTATATTAATACTTATAACTAATTATATTAACCCTCGTTCCTATAACTAAGTCTCTAAATAGAAGAATCTTAAAACCTCTAAAGGGATAGGTAAGTTAGAAGGGGGGGTAGCTATTATCCCCTAATCCTATACTAGAGCTAGATAAAAGCCTAGCTCTAATAGATAGAGTAATAAGTATAGTATATATATTAGAAATAAACTATATATATAAAGCTATTAGGGAAGTTAATTCTAAAGGGGAATAGATCGAGGATTATATTATAATTAAACTACTCCTTACTTTATAATATATTTCTAAAGTAAGTAAGAGTAATAAGAACGAACCTTTAGATAAGAGGCTTTTAAATCTACTAGTATAGCTATACTAGGATAGAGAGGAGAGGGCTAATATTAAATAGAGATCTAACTTAGTATATAACTAGGAGGGCTATAGCTAAACTTATTAAAGCTAATAACTATATAATTTACTACTTAGTAACCTATAACTAGGAATAATAGAAAGTAAATCCCGCTCTAGTTACTAGTCTTTACTCTAATATTATATAAAGCAGGAGTAGGTATCTAGCTTCTTTAAGACTTTTATACCTAATTTATAAAAAGCCTTTTTAAAAGCTAGTATAAGGTACTATATGCTCTATAGTTATATTTATATTACTATTTATCGCGCGAAGCCTACTTATATAACTATAATGATCTATAAATATCTTATTACTCATAACCTTAATAAGCTACCTCGCTTATAAAAGGAACTTTTAAACCTCTTATAAGCGCTCTAAACTCGCTTTAAAGAAGTAGCTAAGGTTAAGATAGGTAGATTATAATAAATATATATATAGCGTGTTATTAATTAAGAGATAATAATAAAGAGACTAATCCCTTTAAAGTAAGTATTTACTTATAAATTTAATAAGGATAACATCCTCAATTAGTATAAAGTAAGGATCTATATTTAAGGTAATTAGTAAGAGAAGTTACCCCTTAAATAGACCTATATAGTAACCCTTACTACTTATACCTTTAGGGTAGTAATAGTAATTACTATATACTTTAACCTTAAAGTTAAATAATTCGATATTATTAATACGTTCCTGAACGCCTCCTATAACCTAAATAAAAACCTAATTATTTATAAGTTACTAGATAGCTTTAAGTAGCCTAGAAAGTGTATTAAACTACGCTACGCGCTCTATAGGCTAAGGGATATATTACTACTCTAGTATAAGGAGTTCTCCTTAACCTTTTAGTATCTAGGCCTTATACTTATAAATAAAGACCTATATCTCTTCTAGCTAACTAAGAAGAGGGTTCTTATTATCTTCTATATAAATAACTTCCTTATCTTATTTTATAAGAATTATAAAGAAGTAATATAGAGAGTAATTACTAGCTTAAAAGAAGTATATAAGTTAAAAAATAAAGCCTAGTTAAGTATTATCTTAGAATTAGAGTTATTTATAACTAAGCTATATAAAAGATATACCTTTCTTATAACTAATATATTAAGTAGGTTATAAAAAGGTTTAATTTACTTAACTTAAGAGCGCTAGTAACCCCCCTTTAAAACCTATTACTCCTAAAGAGTAAAATGGTAGTAATATTATTAGAGCTAAAGAGTTTCTAAGAGAAGATTAGCTCTATATTTTATATTATTATTATAATCTAACCTAATATTACTTTTATATATTCCCTACTCTTAAGATTCCTAATAAACCCCGCTCCTTATTACTACGCTACTACTAACTAGGTTATATAATACTTATATTATACTTATTACTTTATTGTTAAGAAACGTCCTATAGGGCTATATTTAGAGTTACTAAAGAGCTTGTTCTATTATAACGAGAGTAGCTATAACGTAGTCGTTTATAACTATAGTTAGAGGAACGACCCTTAGAAGAAGGTAGTTCTAGAGCTACCTTCGGGTTATATACTACGCTAGGAACGGGCGATACTAAAGGTATTACGATATACCCCCCTAGATATAGTAGCAGCTAGAAGAGCGCCTAACTGCGTAGTATCCCTTAAAATACCTAAATATAAAGCGATATATCTATAAATAACCTACTAATAAGCCTATTTATAAAAGAAATAATAAAGTAAAGTCGTTTATATTAGGTATAGGCGAAGCGTAAATAGTTATAGTTTTCTACCTTTATAACTATTACTATTATTATTATAATACCTTTTATTTACTAACTCTTACTAATAGTAGTAGAAACCGCTATCTCCTATTAGCCTAGGCAGGGTAGCTATTATTATATTAACTCTAAATAAAATAACCCGGCTACCCTCCTACCTCCTTAACTCTTCCCTATATATAATATAATAACTATATATATCCCTAACTTTATACTAATAATAACTTTATTACGCGCGCGCGTATATAACTATATCGTATAATAATCTTTAAAGCTATTATAACGTATTAATATATTTATAGATACCTCTTAAAAAGAATACTAGTTAGGCTATAGCTCTAAAGAAGGCGCGCGCTACTAAAGGTAAGAATAAAGCTAGGGGTAGAGGGGCGCGCCCTCCTCCCCTAGAGAGTAATAGTAAGGTTATATATATATCGCTCCTCCCTATTATTAATATATAGTATACTAATATATTATAGCGAGTAGAAGGTATAAGTAGAAGCGTATAGAGGGTAGCTCTAAGGGTAAGGGTAAGGGTTTATAACCTAAGAAGCCCTAGGGTCGCCCTCTAAAGTAGTTTAAGAGGATAGCTCCTAGTAAGTTATAATCCCTTTATTACTATAACTATACTTTAGAATATTATTAACCTCGTTATTATCATAATCCCTAAGGAGATAGATAAGGAGGAGGGTACTAATAAGGGTAGTTTAGAGCCCCCTCTTAGCCCTCTTCCCCCTAGTAGAGGTATAGAGGCGGAGTAGGTACCCCTATTTAGCGAGCGCTATTTTTAGTATATTATAAGTAAGCTTATAGGCTTATTAGATAGAAGGTGCTCGCTTAGTATAGCAGGTAAGTATAACTACTATTATAAGGGTAAGGTACCTTATTAATAGATAAGCACCCCTATTATTATTATAGCCTACTAATATACTAAAGCTAAGACTTTAGAAGACCTAGTAGTTAGAAGGGTAAGATTCTATATGCGCTTCGTTTTTATAACTAACTTCTAATACGACCTATAGACCCTCGCTTATTAGAGAGCTACGCTCTATAAGGCTATTACTACCTAGAAGGAGGATATTATAATAATAAAGAAGGGTAGTAATAGTAAGGGTTTAGGTAGGACTCCTAATATAATAGGTAGTTCTAGTATATATAGTATTATTATTCCCTCGCCTACCCTAGTTCTATTTAGAATACTAGTAGTTAGCATAGGTATGCCTGCTCCTTATCCGCTTATTAGTAATATAGCTACTATAGTACGCTATATAGTTAATAGTTTTATTAGCTCGTATTTACTAGAGGTATTACTACCTTTATATAATATCCTAATAGATTAATATAAGTAAATCCTCTAAGGTTAGGTAGTAGGAAATTAGCGTTTTAGGGCGCCCTTTAGGGTAAGTTATATTCTTTTGCTCCTATAAGAGTAACTTTAGGCTCCCTAGCTAGTAGGCTATAAATTAACTAAAAAGTAGACGCTAGTAGCCCCCCTATACTTATTTAGAGCGTCCCTCGTTTATTAAGATAAATCTCTATATATCTTTTAGATTAAGGAGCGAATAGAACTATTTGAATTTCTTATAATTAAGAACCTTTATAAAACTATTAGCTAGTATATTTTTTATTAGTATATATACTACGCTAAACAATCCTCTAGCGTATTCTTATTATAGCTATATATTCTAAATATTAATATACTATAGCTTAGTTAAAATCCATTCCTTTTTACTTACTATAAGACGAATTATCTATTAGTTATTATAATAAATCTTCTAGATATTACTAAGTTTAAGAGCGATATTCCTAAATAGCCTCTAAAGAGCAATTATTTCCTTAGTAGTATATTTAAGGCTTAGAAGCTCTGCTTTTATTATTAATATTATAACTATAGCTTATCGAGTAGCTTTCTATTAAATTAGCCCTCTAAAGAGCGAGATTATATACCCTTAAGACGACTTCTATATCTCCTTATTATCTATAAATAAAGCATTACTTATAATTAGTAGTACCTACCTACCCCCTAAGTTACTAAAGCGTATTATAAGGTAGTAAGTATAATATAAGTACTATATAACCTAGTTAGTAGTAGCGTAGTAATAAGGAGCGGGGTTTATTAGGGATCTTAAGAGTAGGGAATATATAAAAGTAACATCGGGTTAAATTATAATAGTAGTATAGAGTATAGAGCTAATCTTCTCTTAGAAACTCTTTACCTCTAATAGTATTACTATTATTCTACTCTTTAGAAGTAGTAAGTTTAAAAGGGGGGTTACTAGTACTCTTAAATCGAGTAGATTAAACTTCTTTATAACCTACTTAATATATTAGTCGTAAGAGAGGTATATCTTTTATATAGCTTAGTTATAGATAACCCTAATTCCGAGATAGTACTTAACTAGGCCTTATTCTTTTAACTTATATGCCTCCTTTAAGCTAGTAATTACCTTTTATACTACCTCTTTATAGTTCCTATAAAATAGGATAAGGAAGTTATCTATATAAAAGATAATAAGAACCTTCTTATTAGTTAATTAGAAGAGGTATAGGTCTTCGCTTATAAGCTTAAGGCTTAGGTTCTAAAGAGTTAAGGAGAACTCCTTATACTAGAGTAGTAGTATATCCTTTAGCCTATAGAGCGCGTAGCGTAGTTTAATATACTTTCTAGGCTACTTAAAGCTATCTAGTAACTTATAAATAATAGGGTCTTCGTTTAGGTCCTAGGAGGCGTTTAGGAACGCGTTAATAACGTTAAATTATTTAACTTCGAGGTTAAATTATATAGTAATTATTATTACTACTCTAAAGGTATAAGTAGCGAGGGTTGCTATATAAGTCTATTCGAGGGGTGACTTCTCTTACTAATTACCCTAAATATAGATCCTTACTTTATATTAATTAAGGATATTATCCTTATTGAATTTATAGGTAAATACCTACTTTAGAGGGATCGGTCTCTTTATCGTTATCCCTTAATTAATAACGCGCTACGTATCTATTTACTATAATTTACTTATCTTAACCTTAGCTACTTCTTTAAAGCGAGTTTAGAGCACCTATAAGAGGCTTAAAAGTTCCTTTTATAAGCGAGGTAGCTTAGTAAGATCGTTAGTAGTAAGATATTTATAGATTATTATAGTTACGCGAGCAGGCTTCGTACTATATATAGTAATATAAATATAGCTATAGAGCGTATAGTACCTTATACTAGCTTCTAAGAAGGCTTTTTACTAATTAGGTATAAAAGTCTTAAAGAAGCTAGATACCCGCTCCCGCTCTATATAGTATTATAGTAAAAACTAGTAACTAGAGCGGGGTTTACTCTCTATTATTCCTAGTTATAAGTTAGTAGGTAGTAGATTATATAGTCGTTAGCTTTAATAAATTTAGCTATAGTCCTCCTAGTTATATACCTAGTTAGACCCCTATTTAGTATTAGCCCTCTCCTTATTACTCTAGTATAGCTATACTAGTAGATTTAAGAGCTTACTATCTAAAGGTTCGTTTTTATTATACTTACCTACTTTAGAAACGTCTTATAAAGCAGGGAGAGGTTTAATTATAATATAATCCTTAATCCGTTCCCCTTTAGAATTAACTTCCCTAATAGCTTTATCTACGCGGTTTATTTCTAATATATATACTATATTTACTACTCTGCCTATTAGAGCTAGGCTTTTATCTAGCTCTAGTATAGGATTAGGGGATAATAGCTACCCCCCCTTCTAGCTTACCTATCCCTTTAGAAGTTTTAGGATTCTTCTACTTAGAAACTTAGTTATAGGAACGAGGGTTAGTATAGGCGACTATTCTTTAGCTATAAGTATTAATATAGCTTTATTCTTATCTATAACGCCTAAGATCTAAAGTTTAAAATTAACGTGCGATATAGGTTCCTCGATCTTATTTATTATATTATAAATAGTATCTTCTAGGATAGCCTCTTTTACCTTATCCTTTATATAGAAAGTCCGTTCGTTAAACGTCACGTTCTATATAATAATAACTAATTATAATATAGGGATCTAGATCCTATATAGGTTATAGGTATTTAGTATATATCCTACTAGGTATCTAATATATCCCTGCGGTACTACCTTAAAGTCTCTCTTATTAATTCCTCTCTCTCGTTCCCTCTTAAGGGGGTATATATAGTAGCTATAGGTATATATATATCCCTAGTAAGGGCGAAGGTTATAAGTTAGGGTTACTCTATTATTAGGCTGCTACTAGCGAAAGTACTAATAGAACTACTCCTCTTCGATCTATAGTAGCGAACGCTAGCTATAGCGTTTAAGTAGGCTTATATTATAAAGTATTATTATAATTAGTACTATCTTAGCTTATAGTTCTATAGGTACGCTAGCTATAGTAAGTATTTTAATCGTTTAAGTAATAACTTCCTAACTAGCCTGCTCCCCTCTGCTATTTAGTTCCTTTATATATAGAGGGGTTGTTTTAACCTCTATTCCTTCTATATAGGTCTATTCCTTATATCCTATATAGCCTATAAGTAAGATTACTAACCTCTCGACGTCTTATCTAATCTTATAAATAGAAAGTCCCTTCTATTAAAATACCTATTACTTAAAGGTATATAGAGCGAGTATAACGCTACTTTAGGATTTATTAACGTATAGAAATATAAAGAACTAACTAGTATATTTATCCTTAATAATAAGGAGCTACTAGTTCTAGTTAAAGCCTTCGGGGTAGTTAAATAGATCCTACGCAATCCTATAGTAAGGGTATATTACTTTATTTTCTAACGTTTATCTTAAAATTACCTATTTAGTATATATAACTACGTAGTATTAGTACTAAAAGCGCGTTAGGCCTTTAATCCTCACCCCCCGAGCAGCGTAGATAAGCTACTTAAGAGCTTTAGGGCTAAGGTAGCTACTTTAGAGGTACTAAAGTATCGTATTATTACTTTAGTCTAGTAATAATATAAAAGAGGTCTGCTTATATATTATAAGTATATAGTTTATATTATTAATAATAGTATTAATACTTTAGGGGATCTGCCTAGGAATAGGGTATAAGGAATAAGGCTTATATTTAAGGAAGGCGAGGTTCGCCTTCCTAATAAGTTTCTTAACTACTACGCTCTTCTTATATATTCTAAAGCGAAGAGTATAGTTATATCCTAAATACTAGATACTTATCTTCTAAAGTAGCGCTTTAGAGATTATATTAATATAAAAGTTCTCTATATATCTTATATTATAAAGCATAAGGTCCTCTATATTCGCGCTTTTTAAGCTATTAAGAGCGTTCTTAATAATTTATATACCCTTAGTAATAATTAGATATAAAGCTATTCTAGAATTAGCCTATTCTCTATTATAATACCTAATTAAAGAGGGGATAAGTAGGGACTTATTATTCACTAGGTATATCCCTCTATAGTTATCTAGGACTATAAACTTATATAATATATAGGGTCCTAAGTAGGGGGTTATAAAGATACTTAGGTATTCTTTATCTAAGTTAACTATATTATCCCTAACCTTGTTTATAAGGGCTATATAGAAAGTAACTATTATTATATTAGTAGGGTAGCTCGGGGCTACGTTAGATTTCTTAGATAAACCCTTATTACCCCCCTTATTATTTTAGTAGTTCTTACTCTTAAAAGGAATAGTATATAACTAGCCCCTATAAGCGAATTTAGCGTGAAAGTTAGTAAAGCATAGGTTATTATTTAACTAGTTATAGATCTAAGCTACTTATATATCTATTACTAATATATAGGGGCCTTTCTAGTAATATCTAGTTAGAGTAGCTTCTAAGTGATTATAATTAACGCTTAGCTATTAATAGCTCGACTTATATAGGTATTATTTACTATTAGATAAGTTACTTATTATAGGAACGTTTAATAGGTTAGCCTCGTTTATATAGCTAGCTAGCGTTATAAAAACCCTAGCGCTTTATCCTTATAATTTTAAGTAGAGTGCGTCCTTATATAAGAGGTCCTTAAATATATTAGTATATTAGCTTATATTAGAGATAGGGGTCCCTGCTTATTCCTATTTAAGGATATTTATAATCTCTATATTAGCCTAAGTAGGTATAAAGCGACGACTTATTACTTAAAGAAAAGTTTTTAAAGCGAGGGTATTACTTACCTTAGGAATCTTAAGCTAAGTAGTATAAAGGTAGACGCCCCTAAAGTCCTTAATTTATATATTAGGATTAACGCTCCTATTCGCTTTCTCGAGGACCTAGGTATACTCCTCTTAAATAGTAATAAGGGTACTAGCCTCGCTTAGAGTATAGTAACGCTTAAGATTAATAATAAGGCTACGAAGGGTTATATCCCCTTTAGCGAGAAGTTCTATATATATAAGCGTAATAATATTATAAGTAATAATCTCTATAACTAGATAGTTAATATACTTAAACTCTTAATCCTTATAAGTTCGCTTAGACTCCTATATAGCGAGTAAATAAAAGTGCTCTAGGTATTATTCCTATATACTTATAGTATTCTTATTAATTATAACTAGGGCGGTTAGAGGCTAAAGGGGTTATAATTTATTTATTATCTATATCCTAGAGGTAGTATTAGTAGTAGCCTCTTCTAGAGCCTCTTAGTTAAATAGAGCGATATATTAATTATAAGCGCTCTTCTCTTATAAGTACTAGGTATTAATATCCTAGTTTCGCTTAGTAATATATATATTAAGGGTTAAGGTTTCTAATAAGGTTTTACCTAAGTATAAAGGTCCCTTAGGGTCGTCTAGGTTAATATACTTCTAGATTCTAGTAGCTTAGGCTTTAGCTTAGATTATTATATACTAAGTAGCGAAGTCCCTATATATAGTTAGGCAGTATAATACTATTATAAGGGTAGTAGAAGATATTATAGTTAAGGTTATTTAGAAATAGAGGATAGTATATATATAGAGGAAAAGAAGAAGTAAGAGAGAGGAAGAGAAGAAGTTTTAATAAGTATTTTTAGTAATAAAGGCTTATTTTAAAATAGTAATTAGGGGTCTAGTTAGAGCTAGGCTTATAATTATTAAGAAACGTCCTATAGGGCTATATTTAGAGTTACTAAAGAGCTTATTCTATTATAACGAGAGTAGCTATAACGTGGTTATTTATAACCATAGTTAGAGGAATAACCCTTAGAAGAAGGTAGTTCCGGAGCTGCCTTCGGGTCACGTGCTGCGCTGGGAACGGGCGATGCTAAAGGCATCACGACATTTATAATATACTTTAGTAACTTAGGGGGTAGATAGGTATTACTAATTATAAGTAACGCTTTATTTATAAATAATAAAGAGATATAGAGGTTATCTTAAGGGTATATAATCTCACTCTTTAGAGGGCTAATCTAATAAAAAGCTACTTAATAAGCTATAGTTATAATCTTAATAATAGAAGTAGAGCTTCTAAGCCTTAAATATACTACTAAAGAGATAATTACTCTTTAGAAGCTATTTAAGGATATTACTCTTAAACTTAGCAATATCTAGAAGATTTATTATAATAACTAATAAATACTTCGTGTTATAATAAGCGAAAAAGAATAGATCTTAACTAAGCTATAGTATATTAATATTTAGAATATATAGCTATAATAGAAATATACTTAAGGATCGTTTAGTATAATATATATATTAATAAATAATATACTAACTAATAGTCTTATAAAGGTTCTTAATTATAAGAAATTTAAATAGTTCTATTCGCTCCTTAATCTAAAAGATACCTAGAGAATAATTATAATAAATAAGGAATACTCTAAATAGGTATAAGAGGGCTAGTAGCGCCTAATTTTTAATTAATTTATAGCTTATTAGCTAGGGAGCTTAAAGTCGCTCTTATAAGAGTAAAAAGAGTATAATCTACCCTAAAGGGCTACTTTAAAACGCTAATTTTCTACTACTTAACCTTGGAGGATTTACTCGTACTAATCTATTAGGATATTATATAAGGGTACTAATACCTCTAGTAAATATATACTTATAAGACTATTAACTATATAGTATACTATAGTAGCTATATTACTAGTAAGTAGATAAGGTATAAGTATACCTATACTAACTACTAGGGTTCTAAATAGAACTAGGGCGGGGGATAGAGTAATAACGCTATATATACTAGAACTACTTATTACCTTAGGAGCCCTACTTAAACCCTTATTATTACTACCCTTCTTTATTATTATAATCTCCTCCTTCTAGATAGTAATAGCCTTATAGAGCATAGCTCTCTAATAAGTAAGGGTTTATTAGTTATATTAAAAGATAGTTATAAAAACAAAGTATATATAGAACCTTATTTTTCTAACTAATAAGTCTTTTAAAGTCTTAGCTTTAGTATATTAGTAAGCTATAATAGTAATAAGGGTACTTCTCTATTAATAAGGTACCTTACTATTATAATAGTAGTTAAACTTACTTACTATACTAAGCGAGTATTTTCTATTTAATAAGCTTAAGAGCTTACTTAAAATATATTAAAAGTAGCGCTTATTAAATAGGAGTACCTACTCTATTTCTATACTTCTACTAGGGAGAAGAGAGCTAGGAGGGGGCTTTAAACTGCTCTTATTAATACCCTCCTCCTTATCTATCTCCTTAGGGATTATAATAATAACGAGGTTAGTAATATTCTAATATATAGTTATAATAATAAAAGGATTATAACCTACTAGGAGCTATCCTCTTAAACTACTTAAGAAGGTAACCCCGGGGCCTCTTAAGCTATAAACCCTTACTTTTAGAGCTACTCTCTATAAGTTACTTCTACTTCTTTCTACTTATTATATAATATATTAGTATATTATATATTAATAATAAAAAGGAATAATATATATATAACCTTATTATTACTCTCTAAGAAAGGAGGGCGCGCCCCTCTACTCCTAGCTTTACTCTTACTTTTAGTAGCGTGCGCTTTCTTAAGGGCTATAGCCTAACTAGTCTTCTTTTTAAGAGGTATCTATAAATATAATAGTATATTATAATAGCTTTAAGATCGTTATATAATATAGGCGCGCGCGTGTATAATAAGGTTACTATTAGGGCTAAAGTTAGGTATATATATAGTTATTATATTATATATAAGGAAGAGTTAAAAAAGTAAGAGAGTAGCTAGGTTATTTTATTAAGAGTTAATATAATAGTAGCTACCTTACCTAAGCTAATAAGAGATAACAGATTCTATTATTATTAGTAAGAGTTAGTAAATAAAGGGTATTATAATAATAATAGTAATAGTTATAAAAAGTAGAAAACTATAACTATTTACGCTTTACTTACACCTAATATAAATAACTTTACTTTATTATCTCTTTTATAAATAGGCTTATTAATAAGTTATTTATAGATATATCGCTTTATATTTAGGTATTCTAAGGGATACTACGTAGTTAGGCGCTTTTCTAGCTATTATTATATCTAGGGGGGTGTATTATAATACTTTTAGTATTACTTATTCCTAGCGCGGTATATAACTAATATTAGCTCTAGAGTAACCTTTTTCTAGGTGTCGTTCCTCTAACTATAGTTATAAGTAACTACGTTATAGCTACTCTCGTTATAATAGAATAAGTTCTTTAGTAACTATAAATGTGGCCCTATAGGACGTTTCTCAACAGCTCTTATCGCTAAGCCTAGTGGTATGTAAGGTACCTAAGAATACAAATCAATACCCCAATAAATCCTCCCATCTCAGCTAAGTACACACAGCAGTAGTATCGTCCAAACAACGGCAAGCGTCGTGCGACCGGTATAAGCGAAAAGAAAATGCGTTGAACGTCCTCAAGGAGCTCAACTCCTTATCCTCCACAACAACCGCGAGGTTGGAGACATGGAACACTTCGATTTGAAACTGATACCTCAGCAGTAGTTGTCCTTTCCGCCGGCGACAAGTGCGTTCCACTTATCCGTCTTGTGGAAAGCCTGACCGTCTGACCAGTAGTATCTGTACTCCCAGTCGGTGCACTTGTCGTAGGCAGCGTTGGCGGCGTCAGCAATGTCTGCATAAGACTCAAGCTCGATCTCGTGGTCGTTCTAAACGGTCTACGTTAGTTTCTTCTTATTTTGTTGCGGTGAAAGGGCAATACTGACATCATTGCAGAACCATATGCCGCTGTTCCAACTGCAGCTGACTCTGAAGTGAGAGAAGTAGCTAGCTGTCAGCATTCGTTTGGTATTGCGGGGCGCGAGGAAAGCCAGAATGCCGGCCCAAATGAGCTCGAAAAAGTCACAAGGGAATGCAAACAGATGCCTCGAGAACCTCTCTTTGGACATCTAAGCATGCGAGGCATGAACGTCCTGAACTTACCTGCCGCATGAGCCGGGCCCGGGCCCGCCCTTTGGCTTTCCCTTCACCTTCCGCAGGTACTTGATTCCATCCAACCAGGCAGACACTCTTGCTGGGTCCCTTTCGTTGCAGAGGATGTTCGGGAAATCAGGCCAGGTCCCCTTTTCGCGCCGAGATACGCCTTGGGGCTCCTCATCGACGGCGTCAAGATGGAAAGTCGCGAGCATCTTTGGATTATGCTCGGTAAGCTGATCGATGACTTCCTCGACTGTTCCGTTGTAGGTGCGGTTGTCGCCAAAGTCCCACTCGGGAATCCAGACATTGTAGCCGGGTAGGGGTCCCGTGGAAGCGATGGTGATGGCTTGGGCCTGTTGCATGTTCAGTCGACTCTCAGAGGCTGGGTCATCGATCAGGCTGCTTACCGTGAGGGTCAGGGAGGCTGACATGACCGCGAAGGCTCGAGCAGTGCGCATATTGTAGTTAGAAGAAGTTACTACTTGACTTGGGACTTTGAAAGGCAGGCGACCAATTCTGGGATGTGATGTTCGTGATGAGGAGTAAGTGTAAGTCGCTCAAGATGGGGCGGGCTCCTCTCATTTATAATTTCATCGAGGCAAAGATTTCTATTCAGGCAACTTGAGAAACCATACAAGCCCCTCATACCTTGGGGGGACCTTGGCCTGATCACGTCTCGGCTCGACAGTCCAAATGGTGTCCTTAACACCACGGTCTCGTCTACCCTGTCCACGACTCCGAATTTGGCTTGGGGATGCCTGGAAACATGCAGTTTGTGTTTAAACAAACACAAATCGTGAAAAAGCAATTTGCCTCTTTGTTGCCTGGTTTCGCAGTTTGGTAGGTCATCTTGACATATTGATCAAAAGATTGAGGGACAGCAAGGTCCGTCTGAGGGGACCTCATAAATCCTGGTGTTTTTCCATCTGATTTGCTGTTTGGGTTTTACTTCGTGTGACTGACATTTCTCGAGGCTGATATCATATGGACTCGTATAAGTGGTTTGCAAAACTTCATTTGACACGATCTTCCCCGGCAACACATCATCGACAGCGATCAATTCAGCGGAGGCTTCATCAACGAGCACTACAAATCTGGCATCGCGCTCGACACTGCAAGGGAGAAATAGATTGTTATCATGGCTTCTGGGGCGCTGAAAACTGAACAATCATGTTCATGAGGCAAACAAAGATCGGTCCAGTCAAGTGATCGGTTGAGAATCAGGCACACACTCCAGTGCGTCGTCATTCGTGAGGAACGGCGCGATCCTTCGGCCGTAGGGAGCCATGTCGAGAAGAAAGTAATGGAATTTGCTGTTGGGCGCTCAAGGAGCGGTGATCATGCTGCTGCACAACATTTTCTGGTGTTGGGTATCATTGCAAGCGCGGGGAGACCGTGAAATGTTCAATGAGATAATCAACTCAACGCGTCTGTTGTATAAATATGGCAGATATTACTATTTCTGTACGGTTCAGTGTCTCAACTAAATGACCAGCAAACAAGAAAACCCTCCATGTGTTTGCACAGACCCTCGTTGGCATAAGTTTTGCCGTGATGGCGTCCAACGCTGCGAAGCAAACAAGCCGCTACTCGAGCCATATCCAACAAAGAGCGTGCATACGAGATTTTCGGGAGTAGACATAGAGGTAACACAAGAAAAGCAACCATAGGTCCGAAGGTGTCCTTTGATTTCGGGGCGCATATCTGTGGTCAAGATTTTCGGATTTTACGACCCATCGCCATGATTCTGTCGCGCAATAAATTGGCAATGAGATATTTCGTGCAGCAGTGTGGCTTCGGTGGATGACGAGACTTGCATAAATCCAACCAAGGGTACTCGATGCAGACACAAAGTTGCAACGCTCTACGATTTGGCAATCGTGTTTTTGTATTCACTTTTACAGTCGTCTACATCATTCTACGTCATGGTACAATGAGGCCCAATCTTTTACATCTTGGCGTGCTTCTCGTTGACCAGGACGTATCTGTAACGAGCCTTGCCATCCTCCATATCGACAATAGCCTGGTTGGCGTCCTTCATAGAACGCTTCTGCACCCAGGGCTTGATCTTCTTCTCAACAGCAAGATCCAACATTTCGCGGATGTCGAAGGGGGAACCGATACCACTGCCGCCCACCTTGATGCCACCGCCGAGCAGGGTGAAGGCGTTGATAGCAGGCAGGTTTCCACCGTCAGGAGCACTGTCACGAATTAGCTACGATAAAGGAGGTCGCGGCATCAAAGGACTTTGGACTTACCCAACCTGGATGAAGGTTCCGTAAACCTTGAGGAGCTGCAAGTACTGTTGGAGGGGCATCTTGTCGCTGGAAACGGTGCACACGATCAGGTCGATGGTACGAGCGTACTTCTTAGCCCAGTCCTGGTCATCGTCGGTAGCGATGTAGTCGTCTGCGCCCAGTTTCAAGACCTCATCCTTCTTCGAGGCCTTTCTCGAGATACCGATCACTCTGTCCGCGCCCAAGGCCTTGGCGAAGAGAACACCGAAGTGGCCGACACCGCCAACTCCAACAATACCGACGGTCTTGCCAGGTCCGCAGCCGTTGTTCTTCAGGGGCGAGAAGACCGTGATACCACCGCAAAGCATGGGCGCAGCCTCCTCCGAAGGGATCCCGTCGGGAATCTTGATGACAAAGTGACCGTTTGTGCGGTTGTAGTCGGCGTATCCACCCATCGACTTGCCCTCGTTGTTGGGGTAAATCGAGCCATAGGTGCTGATGATGCCGCGACCGCAGTAGTTCTCACGACCGATCGAGCACTCGGGACAGTCGGGCTGCATGCAGGAGCGGGCCTCGGCGCCGACGCCGACGCGGTCCCCGACGGAGATATCCTTGACGTTCTTGCCGACGCGGACGGCCTTGCCGACGATCTCGTGGCCGACGCAGCAGGCTGTTGTTTTTGGGCAATGTTAGCCGCCGGGGTCAGAGATGGCCGACGCAGGCAGGGTTCAAGCTTCTTCTCGGGCAAATGGGGGGTCTGAGCAAGGGGCGGGGTAAAACCCTAAAGGAAAACTCACGATACGGAGTCTCGCTCCAGCCTGAGCGAAGCACGTGGAGGTCGGAACCGCAGATTCCGCAGTGGCTGATCTCAATGTCGACGTCGTCCTCTGTCCACTTCTTGGGCTCGAAAGCGCCCCATTCCATCTTTCCGTTGGCGCTGTCGGGGCTGTGGCCCAACCATCCCTCGAACTTGATGTCGGCCATGGTGATTGCTGTGATCTGGTGTTCTGACTCGGGTAATTGGCGCAGCGAAGCGGTCGAATTGTGTATGCTGTTGCGGCTGAGAGTGTGTCGTTGTCTGGGTTGGTATAGAGCTATGAGTCTCGTACACCGACGGTAGAGATGGGATTAGTTATATACGTATTCTAGCTCTCGTCCGGACTCAGCGTTCCATGACGGCATCTACACGGCATCCTAGGACACCGTGAACCAGGGCCCAATTTAGCTGGACTTAAGACGGAACTACGCCTTTCTGATGCGGCTCCAGCGCTCGCCGGCATAACTCTGGGGGCTCTGCCGCCCAGGGGCCGCCGTCAATGCCGCAGGCTGAGCTCGCGCGTACGTTCTTGACTTTTTCACTTGGCGGAGGTGGAAGAAAGTCTAGAGATCCAAGCTTCCCAGGCTCAGGGAGGGAAGGGATGGTTGCCACTGGAGTCGATACGATACCATACGATGACGCAGATGGAACAATCTAGCGTGGGCCGTTATCACTGGCCGGAAAGACTTGCACCTCCGCTGAGTCAGTCAAGGTCCGGCAGTTCTTGAAAGCATTTGGGACCGATTGCAGGTAGCGGTTGCGACAGGGGCGAGACGGAGATGGAGAAAGTCTAAAGAGCTGCTGCAGCGTCTCTGGCTGCGACTTGACCATGGCCCTACAAGCTACACGTTTCTTTTCGATCCCTTATGTCCAGGTAAGGTGCTTATTGCCGATCGTCCGGCGCCAGGGAGCCGCCTGTCATTCGGTCCCGGCGCGAATTGCATACTACTGGATCGCACACGGGTAGACAGTGCCCTCGCTTCGGTGATTGTTACTCATCCTCGAGGGAATCGGCGATAGGCGGAGATTGGATGACATCGGGATATGGTTGCACGATTTTGCTGATCCGCACGTCACCAGCGGTGAGGAATGTAACACGCTGAGTTTCCAAAGTCTTCCCTTTCTCCTGGCGCAATGCTGCTCCAACGCGGCTTGGCAGAAACCGGATTCCGGGTTCGGATCCCGGGTTTCCCCTACTTAGCTCTCCAGCTGCGGGAAGCAAAAGACGCACTCCGCCTGTTCTGTTCTCCAGCTCCGCAGAATCTTGGCGATAAGATGAATTCGGGCTAGACGCGTCCGTCTGTGGCGTGTTCGTCCGGCACATTGGTCCGATCGGAGTTCGCTCCGGGCATTAAGTCTCGCCGAGGCTAAGAGCATTCGTCATGAGTCGCCAGTCAACTCGTTCGGCACCTTTTGCAACCATGGAATCGGTATCCCGAAAGGCAAATACGAGCTGTGCCAACAACTCACTGATGAATCAAAAGCTATTGGATCGACAAGAAATAGGGTGAAGTATGTACAGTTCTTAAACCACCGCTTTCATCAATGGGACCCTCGCCGGCTGTCAATACATACCATCCATCAGGACCTCAGACGTCTTCCGCAATTCTCAGAGGCACTGAGAGTACCAGGCGTTCACGATGGTGCAGGCGTACGGGCTCGCGCACCGGGTGGGGCCGGTCCAGCCGCTGCCTCCGCACTGCCCCCAGCGGACCTGCTCGGCACCGGTCCCGGCCGACGTCGTTGTCGCGAGAGCAGAAGTGGTCGAGGTAACGAGCGTCGACGAGCGAGTCGTGGTCGTCGGCGGGACCGTTGTTACAGCGCCGCTGGTGGTGGCGACGGCCGCGAGGACCGAGGAGACGGAGTTGTACGCGGGCTTCTTGTTGAAGCTGGCGTCCCAGAGGAGGGCGTCGCCCTGGCCGCTGAAGGTCTCGGGGATCCAGGAGTACTTGTCGGTAACGCCCCAGACGGTGACGCCCACGCATCCGTCGACGTCGATGCACGAGCCGACGACGTTGGCGTAGTCGTTGCCCTGGGTGACGAGGGCGGCGCTGGAGGCGGGCAGGCTTGAGTGGCGGATGTCGAGCTCGGTGTAGGCGACCTCGAGGCCGAGAGCTGTGAAGCGGCGGAGCGCGGTCGCGAGAGCGGAGCGGCCTGGCGTGCTGCCGACGATGAGATGGCCCTGGAAGCCGACGCCGTCGATGGGGGCGCCGGCGTCTTGGACAATGGTGGCCGCTTCATATCTATCACGATGTCAGGGCCCTTGTTCATCGGTTCGCGCCAGGAAGTTAGTTATCTTACACTCGGTCCGTCTTCGCGCCGTTGTACTCCAGGTTGTAGTCATTCAGGTATCTTGACCCATCAGTGCGCTGGTCTAGTTGTCTGGGCATCTCCGAAAACTCACAGCTTGGTGTTGGGGTCCGCGGCGCGTGCGGCCCTGAAGGAGATGGGGAGGTAGTCGGTACCCAGGACGTTGTAGAAGACGCTCGCCCGCCAGCTTCCGTCGTCAGCCGCGGCTTCGTTGACGACGTCCCAGGCGTAACACTGGCCGAGGTAGTGCTGCATGACGTTGGAGATATGCGTCTCGATAACCGCGGTGAGGGTCGCGGCTGTCCACGATCCGCTCGAAACCCAGTTGGGGAGTTGGGAGTGCCTGGTCCAGGCATCAGTACGTCCGACGAGATCCAGCTTGGAGATTCATACCATGTGAGAGTGTGGCATCGCAAGATCTGGCCGTTCGCTTTGGCAATGTTGGGGACCTTTCATTGGTCTCTGCGTCAGTGACAGCCGAAGCCTTCACGGCCCGGACCGCTGACTCACGATATCGCCTTGGGTGTACGAGAAGGTATTCTGGGATGGTTCGGTGTTCTGCCACTTCTGGCCGTTCTCGGGAACCAAGGACCCGAACTCGGCAGTGTTGTTGACGATGCCCATATAAGTGGCGTCTGTCGTCGTCCGTCGCTCATCAACTGCCGTACCGAAGTACTTCAAGCCCACCCTCACTGCCAGTGTGTTCAACTGGGCGTAGACGAGGCCGGAGCCCAGCGCAAGCGTGAGGAGTGCCTTGGCGTACATGTCGTCTGAAGGTGCCAGATAGCGATGCGTGTACAACCTGTTCTTCGGTCAAGAGGTAGACTTCGTTCGCCTGCTTGTGTCTTGCTATCACCGGGTCTGACTGCAACTTATATCGACTCCGGGATGAAGGTGGCCCCGTCTCAGCCAACTAGATGACCGCTAGAGGCATGTTTGCCGTCCACTCGGCTTGAGATTCCGCCCGCTATCACGCGTCATCCCCAAGATCAGTCCCCATCTATTGGTGAAATCACCACGTCTAACTAACAACCGAGCAACCTCCGCGTTCCTGCCGTGCATGCGGAGAATGCGGAGAACCCATAGAACAGCCGTCGGGCCGACCAACTTGGCGCGCGGAGGGTCTTCCGAGAATTTCTGTGCCTGGGCTAGCGCGACAAGTATGGGGTGGTAAGACTGGCGCCGTCGAGAAAGGTTGTAGCACTGATGGCTCGTGATTTGAGCGTAAAGAGGGAAACTGAGCAAGAGAGAGATTATCGATTATCAGCGAGCTGGATGGCGCGTCCTGGTTTTGCCTGGGTGCGTGCCGGACCCAGCAGCCAGACTCGCTTCAATTTCCACCAGTCAGTCCAGCCCTAGAGCAATTTGTTCCATATTTTAGGGATATTGCTCTCAATGAACGGGCACCAAGAGTCAGAGGTCCGTGGCTGTGGGAGATCTGCCAGTCTCATGCTGATGCCACCCATGTCACGCCCTCCGCTTCAAATTAGCCTGAAATGTATTTCACGCACCGCCAGGGTTGCAGTGCTTTAGCCGGCCCGCATTGTCGCCGGACCCCCCGAGATGGCTAGCCTGGCTGCGATATGCCGGCTACCGGATACGGATTATCGGCCGACACTATGGGCCTGAAGATTTTGCTATGCTTCCGGGCGCTGTTCATCGGTTGGGGCTGCGTGGTGTTGTAACGCAGGCCGTGGCCTGGACTAAAAGTATTTCGCTCTTCAATGCATCTCATCTTGACCCCAGTGCTAATTAAACTCCTTCCAGCTATTGTCTGCTGAGCTGGGGTGCCCCTCACAGTTTGCACCAAGAGGGAAAAAATACAACGCGTTTACGAGACAGCAACCGACGGCGTCAAACGCAGAAAAGAACAATGATCAGTGAGAGGCTTGAACTCTCGGCCTTGGCATTACTCAACATATCTGATGATATATTAGTACCACGCTCTAACCAACTGAGCTAACCGACCCGCTTTCTTGACGAGAATGCCCACAATGCTGCTCAAGCTCCGCAGCTGCAAGGTGAGGTCGTCCGGTGTTCTGGACAATGACTTGTGCTTCTTTGACGCAATACACACCTGCTGTGTTCCATAGACGTCGCGCTTAGTCTTCCAAGGACGCGGGCTTCTTTCTCGAAGTTGGAATTGTCCGTGCCTTTGTGTGTCTCTAGGCAAAGAGGACGCATCAAAGGAACCAGAGTAAATGTCTTGATCTGTCGTTCTGCCGATACTTCTTGTCTCTTCACAACTCATCCACAACAGAAGTAGAGCTTTCTGGCGATTAGACTCGAAAGGAGGATGGAACAGAACGCCTCCTTTAGGGAATGAGCCAAATATCTCAAGTCCAAGTCCTATAAAAGTTGCGCTAGTGGCTGGTCCGAACCGAGCCGCAACAATCATAACGCGTGGTCATCTTTGACGCCGAAGCATAGTTTTCCGACTTGTGTGCTCGGGAGCATATTTCTTGAAGTCGCAATGCCCTCCGCTCTACCACTTCGACTCCCGCCGCCTTCGGGCCCGCCGCCTCCGGGCCCGCCGCCTCCGGTTCCGCCGCCTCCTGTCCCTCGATTTCCGCCCCCTGCTGCGCGACGCCCCACTCCAAGAACCGTGAGTGCTTTATCAATGACAGTAACTGTGCGGAACGCAGAGTCTGGTCGGCGCGATGTCCTCCAGCCAGCCATCATTCGAGTCGGAGAATATGAGGCCGCGCTCGCGTTCGGCTCAGTTGAGGTTCGTCAGAGTGAAAATGGCCAAGTCTCCTTCACATCCAACAATAGCAATCCGCTTGTCGCGGGAGCCAACACAACTCCGGATCAACCGCAAGCCGAGCCTCGGAGTGCTGGATTCAATCTGAGTGATACTGATGTGAGTGTGGCCGAGATCATCGACATAACGCGTCGCAGGCGCTTCGTTCCGTCCAGCAACAACATGGTACCGCCTCCCCGCCCGCAGAGACCCATGCATCAGCAAGCCCGTCGGCTCGTGAGGACGCGCATGAGGAGAGAGACCTCATCGTCCGAGTCTGATTCAGTAGGGTCGCCCCCTCCGTACTCGCCCCGTGGGTTCTGGACTTCAACGACCGAAGAGGTGGCCATCATGGAGGAGGTTGTGGATGAGCTCGGTGATCCCATGGTTTGAGTTCACAACGGCGATGGGCATGATGATGACTGTTTCCATCATTAGTGACTAGTGAGGCATTCAAAACTTGGGGGAGCCGGATAGCAGTGAGACGCTGCACTATTTCGGTTGTCTTGGGAATGAAGGTATGAATCTTGCGCTCACTCGAGGCCGAGGGTGAATCCATATCCAATTCTGATAATAATGTGAAAAATACAAGTTATGTCGCCTGTGACGCTTTCCTCACCATTCATCTAGGTAGTGCCACCTCTCTATAGGTACCTCAGCCTTGATTGGCTTAGGGGCAAACGCTCCGAGACACAGGCACGTGTACGAGCCGTGGCTTGACAGCTCCAATGACCCGATGTCTCAAACAGGAGAGATCCTCCCTTCCACCTTCCTCCCGTCTGAACGATCCAATCCGCTCTTTCCAAACGTGAGCTGTGTCTCCGCAGTCGCGTGGCTGGACACGTTTGTGCGGCTTGTGACGTCACGATGAAGACGTCCCAAGTCTCAGCGCAAAACAGCGTCACCTGCCCTTTTTTGCCCGCATGCACAATAAAGCTGAATGGGAGTAAGGTCGTAGCTCTTTTCGAGCTCGGAAGATTTCAAAAAACCCCCAAGAAAGACCTTCTGCCCGATCACTTTTTGTCGTTTCTCGAACCTCAACGTCTTAAAACACCAAACAAACCATCGCATACACAGCTCCACTGTCCACACCAACCACTAACACCAACAAAAATGTCCTTCTACAAGGCCTTCGAGGACCTCTTCAAGAGCCTCTACGAGCTCATAGCCTCCATCTTCTCGACCTTCTACCACGTCTTCCAGACCTTCCTCAACGCCATCATCGGCTTCTTCACAGGCGTCGTCAACTTGGTCTCCGACGTCTTCGCGGGCGCGGTCGATCTCGTCGGTGGCGTGGGCAAGTTCGTCTTGAGTGAGTCGCCCCGCCCCCCTGTTGCTGCACATGCCAGAAACTGACTGGGATTCTCATCGCGCAGGCAACATCGTCATCCTCACCATCATCGTGGGCGGTGGATACGCTTACACTCGGTACACGACGCACGGAAGACAGGTCGCTGCTGGCAAGAAGACAAACTAAGAGTTTCGCCGTCGCATCGGACGAACAGGTTTGGCCTTGGCCCGGGCGCATCTTACTCAGGCTGGTCGGGATGACGACGATGGGATGAACATGGGGGGATTATTGATTGATCCCCGTCACGATTGACTTCCGAGTACGATACCAAAGTAGCATGGCTGGCTGAAGCTGGCATGGGCTTAGTATTAATAACAGCGTCTTTTTTGACCTAGTACTATTTGCATCTCCGTTTTACAGGGCACGCCGTCCAGTCTTTGGTTCGACGCGGAGCAGGGGAGCTTGCTCCGAGCCTCGTTTCGGGCGGGCCTTGACCTCGCTGCTCTCGGGAGCCGTCACCGACCCAGCAAGCCTGGGCTTCAGCATCATGGCAAGATGGCCGAGCGGTCTAAGGCGCTAGCTTCAGGTGCTAGTCTAGAAATAGGCGCGAGTTCGAATCTCGCTCTTGTCAACATCCTTTTGGTCCAGGCGAGCTCTAGTTGTCGTTACGTTACGGCTATGATGTCTTCCGAAGGGCTGAATCGCGGGCGGTGATGAAGCGTTCGTGTGTCGCCGAAAGATCCTGCTGGTTCTCACTCACGGCTGTCATTGCTTCTGACTAAGACTATGTATGAATGACCAAGGCAGAAGCTTGAGAGCTATGGTGTATGCAAGACGGACAAACCTGTGAAACCGCCGAAGAAGACCTGCAGCTGCAACGTGCATCCTGCAACTATCTTCAAAGACATTTAAAGCAACGCAGTTACCTATGTCCAGATAGGCTATCACATCAGTACTGCAGTAATCGCTTTCTAGAGTGTTTCCTGACTTCCAGGTTGGTTTAGGACACAGTTTCTGCCTTGGCTCACTCATGACGAAAAGATTTGAGGATCAAGGGTTAGCCGGAAGCGTGTCTCCACCAGCAGCGCACAGCCAGCATGAGAAACGAATTTGCAGGAACGTCCAACCAACTCATCCGATATGGTGTAGTGGCCAACATGATGCCCTCTCACGGACTTGAGAGCTAAGGCATAGCCCCGAGTTCGATTCTCGGTTTCGGAACTTCATCTTTTGTAGATTCCAACGAATCTACTCACAAATACTTTTCCGGGTCATCACCACCGATTGTTGTTAATAATTGCATGTTCAAGTGATGCGCTATTAGATCCGACCTTCATTTTCCAACGGCTAATTCGCTCTTGTTAGAACTATCAGATGCATAGCATTAAGGGCGTGATAGTTTGCTAAAAATAATTAGAGGGTAAATAATTAAGGGTGACTTCGCTACTTCAAGGGGGTAGATCTATAGTATAAGTTAGCGCTAAAGTACTATATATAAGCAAAATAAGTACTTATATCCCCTATTAAGGGCCTAGAGCTTGCTAGTAACCCTACTTCCCCTCATAAATATAGCTAATATCTAAAACTTGCTTTTACTACCTAACCTTTAGTATAAGATAGTATAGCGATATTATAGCAGGGGGTAATAGTTAGTAGATAGCTATTACTAGCTTGCTTAATAATAACGTTATTTATGAATTTCCTATCGATAAGGATAATAGCGAAACAGCTAGTAACTATACTAATAATCCTAGGCTAAGTACTTAGCTAGGTACCTAACCTATTAATAATAATAACGACGACGTTAATCCCTTTAATATCTAACCTAATAGCTAAGTTAATAATAAGGCCTCGAATCCCTTACCTATAGTAGCGAAGTCGAAGTAGTAACCCCTAGTAGTATAGACTAAGTAGTATATAAAGCGGTTTTTTAAGTACTATTTATATAAGGAACAATAGCGGGTGCAGGATACAGAGCCAACGCTATTAGCAAAACATTAGTAAATTAGTAGTAAACATATACCCCCTTAAGAAAACTCTATAAGCTAGAGACTTAGAAGGGTAAGTAATAATTTAATATAGCTACACATACCTATATTCTAGTATTCTAGCCTTTCCTAGTTTAGGCCTATAGCTATACTCTTATAAGTCTATTACTTCTACCTTAATTTAAGAAACTAGCGCTAATTAGAATATCTAAAACAAACTAGTAATAATATACTAATAAATTAGTAACGGAGTTTAATTATAACGAACTCTAGGCTAGGTATATAGAATATAACTAATAGGGTCTTAGCTAATATAATATAAGTCGCTCGCTAAGCCCTAAGATATAAGGAATATAGCGCGGATACTATACTAAGGGGATAGATAACTCTAGTAATAATAAGATAGGAGAGATAATCCTAAGGGGGTAAGCCTAGTCCTAGATAGCGCTAGAGTAAGTAGACCTACCCTCGCTTAGTAAATAAATAGTAAGTAATAGCTAATAGGGCACTACGCTTAAGACCCCTTAAGAAGCTAGTATCTTAGGCGTCTTTACCTAAGCAATAGGATTATTATAGAGATAGTAGGAGAGTCTTATAGAGCAGATATATTTATAATAGTAATAGTATAAGGAATAAACTACTACCTTATTATAGGAACTTACTAACTACCTAGCAATAAGGTACCTATAGAGAGAATATAAGAAACCCCCTATATATAACTACTATACTATAGGTAAGGACTTTACTATAGACTAGGTTAATAACTAGATCTAGGTAGTTAAAGATAGATACTAACTACGCGCTAGTAATATGCTAGAGTAATAGGTCTAATAAGCGCTTATAAAGATAAGCTTATCCCTATAGACTTAGTAGTAATACTATAAAGCTAGGCTAGAAGGAGACCTAGCTTAGGCTAACCTTATAGCGTTTATTCGCTAATAATATATTAACTTAGAGCTTTAAGAGTAGAGGTATTATAAAAAGCTAGATATAATAAGGTAGAAGGAGATATAGTTATTAATATAGTTTTTCACTAAATAGTTAGTAATATATTAAAACTTAGGTATAGTTAGTATAGAAGATAGTAAGGCTAAGGCCTATATACTATACTTCTAACTAGCCCCCTTTCTATATAGGGAGCTTAAATAATAGAAGGTTAAAATATAGAGACTAAGGGATATAGTTATAGAAGCGGAACGCCTATAGGAGATATATTACTAATAGGGTAGTAAAACCCTATAGAGTAAAAGCAGGAAGTAATATATAAATAAAGAGTATATACTAAGGGTCCCCCCTATAGCGAGGGTAAGCTAAAGGGGGGGCTAGTAAAGCTCTAGCTATAGAACTACGCGAGGTACCTAGAGCCTAATACCTTACTAACTAGTTAGTAGTATATTATAGGGATCTAATAGGAGCCGGCCTATATTTAGCCCTAATATATAACCTATAATATCTAATACCTTAGTATACTTTAGCTATAAGAAGAAAGGGTATAGGAGGGTAAACTACCTAGATAAATAATAAAGTATAAATAAAATACTAATAGGATACTAAGCGTTTACTAAGAAGGTAAGGGTTAATATAATTTAATCTACGAGGGAGGTTAAGGAACTTAACCTATTAGAAAACGAATAAGCCGGGGGATTATACTAATAACCCCTATACTTATAGTAAAACTAAACGCCTTCCTAAGGGGAGATATTATAAAAGGATAGGTAATTATTCTCTAGAACGTTATTAAATAAGAAGTAGTAGTAGATATAGATTCCTATTCCTAAGTTAATATTATTAGTAGTTAACTAGTAAAATCCTTATAACTATAACCTATAGTAGCGCGCGCCCCTATATTAGAGGGGTTTAATAGGTCCTCTATAATAAGCTAGAATATATACTAGTTAACCTTCTTCCTTATTAACTCGAGGGGATAACTAAGGAAGATATAGTAACTCTTCGCTAGGGCTCCCTACCCTAAAGGAGCAAGGGACCTCCTCTTATTATAATACTCTATAAGAAGGGAGGGTATTATAATTAATACCTAGATAAATACCTAGGGATATAAGCGCTTTAGTATTACTAAGCTATTAGTATTTATATAAGAGGTTATTAAGAATAGCTAGAAGGCTTATATTATATATATTTCAAGGAATATCGCCCCCTATAAGCTACTAATAAAAGCCCTAGGTAAAGAGGATGCCTTAGAAAGCGAAGTAGAATTACTACTAGAGCTACTTAGTAAATAAGCGATATTTAATAAGTAGTTAGTAAAGGAATACCTAGCTCTAGAGGGTATAGAATATACTATTAACTTAGTTAAAGAGAAGAAACCTCTATATAAGCCTATCTACCTATTAAATAAGCACTAGCTAGAGGAGCTCTGTTTATATTACTAATAACTAAGTAATAGGGCGGATTTAACCCTTAATAAGCGAGGTAGGCGCCCCTATTCTCTTTATACCTAAGAAGGATAGATCCTTATACCTTTATATAAATTATTAAAGCCTTAATAAGGTAATACTAAAGAACTAATATCTACTTCCCCTTATTAGTAAGCTATTAGATAGGCTTTAGGGAGTGAAATAGATCTTAAAGATTAACCTTTAAGATATATACTATTATATCTATATTAAGCTAGAAGACTACTAGAAGATAGCTTTTAGGACTTATTATAAGCACTTTAAATATATTATTATACTATTTAGACTTATAAACTCCCTAGTAATATTCTAGGCGTATATTTACTAAGCGCTCGCTAAGCTACTAAATACCTATTATATTATTTATATAAATAATATTATAATCTACTCTAAGATAAGAGAGTAGTATATAAAGGACCTTTGCTAAGTACTCTATAAGCTTTACTAGTAGGCGTTATATATTAAGCTTAGTAAGTATAGATTCTACTAATAATAAGTAGAGTTCCTAGGGTATATTATTACGCCTAAAGGTATATTAATAGACTAAACCCGCATCCGAGCTATTATTAAATAGAAGCTACTTAAGACCTATAGGGAGATCTAAGTCTTCCTAGGATTCTATAGCTTCTACTATAAGTTTATTATAGGCTATTTAGGTATTATAGCCCCTATAATATCCCTACTAAAGGTAGTAAGAATAATAAGAAGGGAAGCGAATTTTACTAGCTAAAAGAGGCCTAATAGGCTTTTAAATAGCTCTAAGCTGCCTTCTACTTAGTAACTATTCTCTAATATTAGGACCTAACTTGCGAAATAAGGGTTAAAACGGACGCTTCTATAAAAGCTATATCTAGTATCCTATTATAGTATATTAATAGCTAGTAGTAACTAGTTACTTACTATTTATAGAAGCTTAGTAATACTAAGTAGTATTAGGGAGTAGGCTAATAGGAGCTTCTTGCTATAATTAAAAGCCTAGACTACTAGGCTTACTACCTTTAAGGTATATTAAAAAAGTTTATAATCCTAATAGACTACTAAGCACTAAAGGGAGTTATTAGTATATTAGCGCGGGACCTTTAGGAAAGGCTTATTAGATAGGTATATAAACTCTTAGTATTTAATTTTAACCTAGAATATAAGTTAGGGGTTATAAACCTAGTAGATAGGCTATCTAGGAGGCTAGATTATATAGAGGGGGAGGTAAAATATAATAATATACTTCTAACCCTAGTAAGGAAGCTAGGGTTTATTAGTAACCTACTAGTAGACCTCTAGATAAGTATTACTACTCTATAAAGTAATATAGAGACCTTAAGAGTATTTATTAATACTATAAGGGCTAGTATAAAATAATACCCCTTCTAGATAGATAGCTCTAGGGGCGGAGACGCCTTAGTCTCTAGTTAGCGTAGCGCTCTATAGTATACTAATATTACTATAACTATAATAGCTATAATAACCTAATGCTCAAGAGTAAGGGAAGATATAGAGAATACTTAGTAAGAGGTCGCTAACCTAGAGGACTCGCTTAGAGCTAGGGTTATTATAATATAGTAGTATATCCTATACTAAGTTATAAGGGAGCTTATAATAGGCGAAACGGCGTATAGTTAGTAACCCTCTAAAGTAATAGAAAGTCTCGTCCGCGGACTATAGGCTAACGACTTATACTATTAGACCTAATTAGAGAGGGTATATAGACTAGCTAGTAATTATAGGGGCTATATAATTAATAGCTTTAGAACCTTATTCTATAAGGGAAGGTTAGAGATACCCTAGGAGAGGTCCCTAAGACTTAAAATCCTTCGCTAATACTATAATAACTATAGGGCGGGTTATATAGGGGTAAATAAGACTACTAAGTTAATCTCGAGGAAGTTCTACTAGCTAAACCTAGCTATAGATATATATAATTACGTTACAGGGTACTATATATACTAAGGGATCCGGGTTCCGAGGTATAAGCCCTATAGAAAGTTATACCTATTACCCCTACTAGTATACCTGTTTTAGGAAATTAGTATAGACTTTATTACTAGATTACTACTAAGCTATTAGTATAAAGGCAGGGAGTATAACGTAGTTCTTATTATTATATACTAAATAACTAAGTTTACTATATTTATCCTAATAACGAAGTAGCTAATAGCTACTAAGCTAGCGCGGATTATCTATAAATAAGTAGAGTGCTATTTTAATACCCTAGAGGGTATTATTAGTAACTAAAATAAGCTCCTTACTAGCTAATTTTAAGAGGAATTCATAAGAGAGAGGGCTATTAAGCGCTACCTCTTTACTATATATTACCCCTAGACCGATAAGTAATCTAAAAGGACGCACTAGATATTAGAAAAGTACCTATAAGTATATACTAGTAACTCGCTATAAGAATAGGCTATCTAGTTACCCGAGGCTAAGTTTATATATAATAATAGTCGCTATAGTACTACTAGGTACTTACTAATAAAAGCCCTATATAGCTACTATCTACGTTACGTGGAATATATAACCCCTGCGAATAGGGTTATAGTATAGGGTATAAGGGAGCGAATTAAATATATCTCGAGGCTTTATAAGAGGGCCTAGGAATAGTAGTAGAAGGCTACTAAGGCGTAAGCTAAGTATTATAACATAAAGCATAAGGAATAGACTTACTATTAGGGATAAGTTATTAGGCTATTAATAAAGAATTTCTAGTTTAAGAATAAAAAACTAGCGCCTAGGTTTATATAGGTAGCTATTATAGAACTAATTAGTATATAAGCTTATAGAGTTTATCTACTACTATAATACTAAAGGATATATAATATATTCTTAGTTACCTTACTAGAACTATAGGATAATTACTAAGTAAGTAGCAAAAGCTCGCCTATATACCTAGAGCTTAAGGATAAGCTAGAGGAATAGGAGGTTAAAGAGATTATTATATAGTAAGGTATTAGTAATAGTATATAATACTTAGTTAAGTAGGTAGGTTAGCTTATAGAATATAATACGTAGGAACCTATAGAGAACTTAGCGAACGCGTATAAGGCTATTTATAAGTTTTATAGATAATATAAGAAGGCTTATAAGAAATAGGATAACTAGCTACTAAAACTATTATAATAAGTTAGTAATTATAGACCATAAGACTATAAAATAGAACTTAGTTTAGAAGTAAAATCTTAATTAAATTAAGTAGCGAATTATCGCTAAAGCTATAGCGAAAAGGGGTATTATCCTATAAAAAGCGAAAAGAGCTAACTATTTAATTAGTTATTAACTTCTTAGGATAGCTATAGGGGCGACTACTATAACTACTACGACTACGAGTAGTACTACTACGACTACTATAGCAACTAGTTACTAAACTAGCGCTATTAGTATCCCTACTATTACTGGGATAGGATAGGATAGACTTAGCTACATAACTTTTAGAAAACTCCCTTAGCGCACGGACCCGTTGCAGGAAGACTATGGAGTAGAGTATAGAGGAGAGGAGCGTAGCGGAGAGGATAGTATTATTATTATTACTATTAGTACCTTAATAACCCTATACCTCGTTTTTTAGCAATTTCTTAGCAAATCTACGCCTAATAAGGAGTATCTCTTTTAATTAGATTTATAAATTATTCTACGTATCTTTTAAGCCTACTCTTAATATTCTTATCCATTTATAGGTAGAGCTATGTTATTTATTATCTTTCTGGTTCCTATTGGTTCCAGCCCTTTCTATTACTACCTATAGGCTAACTAGTAGCTAACTCGCTACTAGCACTACTAGCTAACTTACTACTAGCGCTACTACCCGACTCGCTACTAGAACTATTACTATTAGAGATAGTAATAATAACCTTAGCTCTCTTAGTCTTCTTTACTAACTCTTCGCTACTACTTTAGCTATACTTAGTAGGAGTACTAAGGTAGGAGGTGCGAGAGATAGGGTAAGTACTAGTAATAGTAATAAAGTAAGAGGGGATATTATTAGTAGTATATTTAGCGAGATTTTCCTAAAGCTTCTTATAAAACCTAGGGAAAAGGGTAATATTATGCTTATAAGCGCGCTTAGGGATTAGTTTTATTAAAGGGTTATTAAGTAGGTAGTTAATCTTATTATAGAGGTAGTTAATAGGATTATTATTATAAATATATACTAGCTAGGTAGCGTTTAAGCGCTAAAGAATATTAATACTATTATAAAGGGTACTAACCTAAAAACTAGTAATTAATAGGATATAATTAGCAAGGGAATAGCAAGTAATAGCCTATATAAACTAGGATATTAAGCGCAAGGTGCTTATAGATAGAGGCGAGCTTCTAGAGCTAAAGCTACTCTATATTATAGCTATTACTACTAGTAATAGGATTATAGATAGGCTTAGTAATATACTTCTATACTACTAAATAGTTACTAAGCGTAGCTAGAATATAATAATAATAAAAAGGGGTTAGGACGCTATTATACTCCTAGATCTAGATCTAGTAGAATATATTCTAAGTAGTCTAAGCTACGCCCTAAAGCTCCTAGGGGACTTAGGAAATATTAATATATAGTAACCTATTAGTAAATTAGTAGAGATTTATAGTAGTATATTTCTTCTTATTAAAGTTATAATAGATATACTTCTATATATACTTGCTATATATATAGCGAAGGTAGATAATATCCTAATATATTTTATAAAGATAGCTAAGGTAAGGATAGCTACTATTAGTATTACTAATAAGATCGCTAGAAAGGATCTTAGGATTATAGAGGTATTTTATAAGAACTATACCTATATATATAATATAAGATATTATAGAGAGCTATTAGTAAGATACTAGAGAGGGATATAAGTAAGATTAGAGGAGAGAAGGGAAATAACTTAATAATTATAGCAAAGGCTTATAAAATAGGCGCTAAAATAGGATAGGTAGCTAGACTAAAAAAGATTATAAAGAGGAGAAATTCTAACTAGGTTAGAGATCTTAAAAAGAAGACGCCCTTTTATATTTTAAGTCGCTAGGTAATAAGGTAAAGTAATTACTAGTTATATACCGCTAAATAGTTATATAACTATTAGTAACTAATTAAAAAATAATAGTAATAATTAAAATTTAAGAATACCTATAACGCGCTAGGAAAACGAAAATATATTATTCGCTATAACTACTTAGATCTAGTGCGGAGGGTAAGAGTAAATAATATAATAAAGGTATAGAAAGGCTACCTTATAGTTAGTAATAATATCTATAATAATATAGAGCCGCATTACCCTACTAGTACGCCTTAGGGACTAAGGCTTTAGAGGGGGGGGTAATTATAAGGAATAATAGCGGGTATAGGATATAGAGCTAACGCTATTAGTAAAGCATTAGCAAATTAGTAGTAAATATATACCCCCTTAAGAAAACTCTGCAAGCTAGAGACTTAGAAGGGTAAGCAATAGTTTAATATAGCTACGCATACCTACGTTCTAGTATTCTAGCCTTTCCTAGTTTAGGCCTATAGCTATACTCTTACAATTTAGCGTTATAGTAGTAGGGGGCCCTCTTTATAATAAGTAATAAGAAGATAGCGTTAAGGTTAGTAATAGTTAAGATCCTTCTAAAGATAAGAAATACCTACTTAAATAGTTAGTTTACTATTAATAACCTTATAGCGAAGTATAATAATACCTTATAGAGGTATAAATAAGCTATTAACCTTGTTAATAAGTTAGACTCTTTATATAATAATAAAACTAGTTAAATTACTATAATAGAGTTAGTATAGGATAATTAGTATATAAAGAATAAAACCTACGCTAGCCTCCGGATCTATAGGATACTATATATCTAAAGCCTATATAATAAGATCTAGGTTAGCATAAGACTAACTAGTAATAATATTATAGAGGTTAGAGAGTTAAGTACTTAGCTAGTTAATAATAATAATTATAATATATTAGTTAACTTAACTCTATAGCTTTATAGGTAGAGGGTAGCTAACTTTAATCTAGATAATACCTCTTTAAGCCTAGGCTTAGCTAATAATACCCTTAATATCTTTAGAGGTGGTCGATTAATAAATAAATAAGCTACTTTATAATAAGTAAAAAAGAGGCTCTATGACGAGGTTATAGCTATAATTCGGAAAGGAATAGCCTACTTTACCTACTTAATAAATAAGGAGGTGTTACGGGCTACGCCCGGGTCAGGCCTACCTAGGCTTCTGCCTAGGTTTACCGCCTCAAGGAGCTACCTGGGGCTTACCTAGGGCCTACCTAGTTATTCCTATAGACTAGCGAAATCTCTATTAGAGAGGAAAACTTCCCGTTTTTCCTCTTTAGCTTAAATAAATAGTATTATAGCAACCTTATATTAAATAAACTTAAGTCTAACCCCTTATATATTTAAGCTTATTATTATAATAATAATAATAGGTTAAGCGCTACTCCCTACTAGTTAGTAAGATAGTTAATAATAATATAGCTAAAACTTAAGATAAGCTATTATAAGCTAATTTAGTAGTAATAATAGAGTCCCTCTAGTAATACTTATAAGAGGTTAAGTAGGGGAATAACTAATATATAGCTATATAAACCCCTATAAGTATTACTAGTAAGATACTAGTAATACTTAGTATAGTATACTAGAAGCTACTACCCCTACTCCTAAAGTTTTTAAGTGAGTAGAAGGAATATATTACCTAGGTATAGTAGATAAGGTATAAGATTAGGATAGATAGGGCGTTCTATACTATAGATATAGAGGTATAATATCTTATTAACTCCTACTTAGATATTATAGCCTAGTAAGTAGTCTCTACTTTCTATAAAGCTAGGGGGGGCGGGGGGAAATATAACCCTAAGGACTTTATAGCCTACTTAGACTAGATATATAAAGACCTAAATATCTAGTTATAAGCTATAGCCTAATTATAAACCCTCTAATAAAAAGAGAATAAATCCCTAATAACTTTCTTATTAAGATTTAAGTAAATACTAGTTAATATAAATAGTATAAACTAGCCTAGCTAAGTCTAGATCTTACTTCTAGAGGCCTCCCTTACCCCTAGGCTAAAGAACTAGCTAATTACTATTAACCTACTAGCTAATTATAATAGCTAGCTCTTAAAGGTCTAGAGTATTATATAGAAGGTAGAGCGCTAGAAAGTTACTAGTAACTACCTAGTAACCTATTAGAAACCTACTACTAAGGATACTAAGGGGGATATTTATATAACTAGAGTAGTATATATCTTATAAGTTAAGGAAGTAAGATATTATAATTACTAAAACTCTAGATCCTCTTTAAGTACCTCTCTAGTATAATATTAATAACCTTAGAAGGGTATAAAAGACCCCTATACCTATTATACTTATAGAGCTAGAGGTTATATTACTTAGTACTACCTTAGTAAGGAGAACTAGTTACTTAGGGTTATAAAAATAAAGACCTTAAAAGAAGAAATAATATATTATAAGGTTATAAATAACTACTAGGTAATAACTAACTCCTTAGAAGAAGATAAGGAGTTAGGAAAAAACTAACTCTAGAGTAAAATTAAGCCCTAAAGCTTACTAAAGAGGAGATATTAAGTTAGGAAGAATATAAATAGGAATACCTAGCTAATAATAAGCTTATTATTATTTAGGTTAGAGTTAATAGAAGATATCTAGCTTATATCCTAGTAAATACTAGGAGTAATACTTATATAATAATTAGCCTTTCCATAGCTTAATACCTCTACTTTTTATATATTAAGAAGAGATACTTACTTATAAGAGGGTATATCCTTAGTAGACTATTACTAAGTAATACGCTAAGTATAGTAATATTTAATCTAGAAATAAGTAGCTATACTTAGTATATCTTTATATATATAGTTAATAGCCTAGACCCTAATATCCTCTTAGGGCACCCTTAGATAGAATAGAGCTAGGTTATTTATAATATTATAACCTATTAAGTATACTATAAGAGGGGATAAGTTAGGCTATACTTAAAGGACTAAGAAGAAACTCCCCTTATAAAGGAAATAAGGGCTATAAGGTTTCTTAATATACCCTCGTTCTCTATAATCTACTAATACCTAGTAAGATAATAGGGTAAGTACTAAGAGGGTACTAAAGAGGTATTAGTATAAGCTATTAGCTTATTTAATATTAAGAAAGCCTTAAACCTAAGACTAAAAGAGGATTAATAATACTATTTACTAAACTAGGTCTTAAGGGAGTTTCCTAACTTATTTAACCCTAATAAGGCTTACTTACTACCCCCTAAGTAACTAGGAGTAAATTATTAAATTAACCTTATATTAGGACTAGATAGGAGGGAGTTATTACTCCCCTAGGGCCCCCTCTATAGTATATTAAGAGAAGAGCTACTAGTACTAAAAAAGACCCTATAAGACCTCCTAGATAAGGAGTTTATTAAGGCTAGTAGCTTACTTACTAGGGTACTAGTACTCTTTATAAGGAAGCCTAGTAGGGGAATTCGCTTCTATATTAACTATAAGGCTTTTAGTATAATTATAAAGAAAGACTACTACCCTCTCCTATTAATCTCTAAGACGCTACGCTAAGTAAGTATAGCTAAGTAATATATTAAGCTAGATATAGTAGTAGCTTTCTATAAGTTAAGGGTAGTAGAGGAGTACTAGGAGAGAACTATATTCTATACCTAGTATAGGTTATTTAAGTAAGTAGTTTACTTATTTAGCTTAACTAGCGCCCTTACTAGCCTCTAGTAATATATTAATAATACCTTATAGGACTTCTTTAATAACTTCGTTACTACTTATATAAATAATATATTAATTTACTTAGATAGAACGAGGGAAGGCTATAAGAAGAAGGTCTAGGAGGTCCTCTAGAGGCTAGTAGATTTAGGCCTAAACCTTAACCTTATAAAGTATAAATTCTTAGTTAAGAGGGTTTATTATAACTATAGGAGAGGGTCTCTCTTATAACCCTAAGAAACTTTAGGTAATTACTAAGTAATTACCCCCTACCTCCCTAAAGGGGGTCTAGAGCTTCCTAGGGTTTATAAACTATTATAATATATTTACATTAGAATATAGGGATATTATTAAACTACTTATACTACCTACTAAGAAGAATATAATATTCTAGTAGGGAGATAATTAAGAATAAGCCTTTTTATATCTTAAGTAGCTTTTTAATACTAGGATAGGATAAGATAGACTTAGCTGCGCAGCTTTTAGAAAACTCCCTTAGCGCACGGACCTATTATAGGAAGACTATAGAGTAGGGCGTAGAAGAGAGGAGCATAGTAGACTAGAAGATAGTATATATATTATTATAATTAGTACTTTAATAACCCTATACCTCGTTTTTTAGTATTATTTTAGTAAATCCACGCCTAATTTAGATAATCTCTTTTAATTAGATCTACGAATTATTCTATATATTTTTTAAGCCTACTCTTAATATCCTTACTTATTTATAAGTAGAGCTATATTATTTATTATCTTTCTAGTTCCTATTAGTTCTAGCCCTTTCTAATAGTACCTAGAGGCGGATTCTTTTGCTCTTTTAAATAGCTTTTATAAGCTTCTTAGAAACTTAGGTACCTTTACTATATCTATATATCCCTACTATTAATATATATATATATAATTAATCTACTTTAAATATAATAATAACTTAATAAATTTATAAGTAATAAATAATAATAATATAAATAATAATAAAAACGTAGTTCGAAGAGAGGAAGATATTCGTAGACTTACCTTAGTTCTAAGGGAATAGTAATAGCTATGCTTTCTTATAGAATTAAAGTTAAAATAACGCAGACCCTAAAATCCTCCCTTTCTCTTTTCTTTTTATACTATTAGTAGGTTCTAGCGAGTATATTCCTTTCCTTACCCACTTATATATTATTATAATTACTATTATTTAACTAGCGGGTTATAGCTCATATAGCTAAGATAGCTATATATAATACTAATATAGAAATTAGTAGTCTTACTAAGCTAATAAGTATAGCGAGATTAACTAGATTAGTAACTAGAGACTAACTAAACCCTTATTATTATAGCCCTAAGTACTAAGAGCGACGTGCTAACTTTAGAGAGATACTAATATAGAGAAGCTACGAATTCTTCGAAGATAAGAGCGTTAGTAGAAAACCCCTTCTATATTAAGTAATAAGACTCGAAGTAGATCTATAATAGCTTAGAGTAATAAGATCGAGGTTACTAGACCTTTCCTATATTTATTTAGTTATTTAGTTTATATTATTTCCTTTTTTATTTTATTTAAAGATAGTTATAACTACTTATTTTATCTTTCTATTTAGAAGATAGTATAATAATAACTTTACTTTATTAATTATAATACTTTATTATTTTAATTATATAATATTAACTTCGATATTTATAGACCTATAAGTATTATATCTTCTTCTTCCTTAGCTAACTTAGATACTAGACCTTCTTCTAATAAGGGGAAATAGCCTAAAGAAAGATTTATAAGAGCTCCGTTTAGTAAGATATAACCTCGTGCTATAGAGTAGCTAGCCTCTAATAATAATATAGATATATCTATAAATCCTACTTCTAGGATAGGAGTAACGCTCTTAAGTACTCTACGTTCCCCTAAAGGAAGTTATATTAATTAGGATATTATAGCCCTTATTAATCTCCTTATAAGACGTCCTATTATTATAGTAATAACTCCCTATTTAACTAGAGCGCCTAAGTTTATTAGTACTAATATCTCTAACTTTATTACTAACTATAAGAGCTTTTTAAAGCTTTGCTATAAAACTAATAAAAATATAAAGAACGAGGTCTATATATATAGCTCTAGTAATTATTAAGATATAGTAAAATCTTATATTAATTAAGCTAAGACCTAGAAAGAAGCTAAGGAGAGACTTCTATATTAGTTTAGATTTATAAACCCGAAGTCTTATTAAGATCTTAATAAAGACCTTTAGAACCTAGTTATAAAATCTTATATTAAGGATAATAACCCTTCCTAGGTTATAGTATTGATTACTACTATTTAATAGCTTTAATAGAGAGCTATCTAGTATAGAGACCTAGAACTTATTAATACTATACTTATTCGCGTTATTTATTACTATTTTTTAGAGAGGGCTATAAGAGCTATAGCTTAAAGTCTTAGCTACTAGCTTACTAAGGTTATTTTAAAGTAGTATGTTATAGTAGAAGACGCCCTAATTAAATAGTCTATTACTTATTAAGAACTTTAATAATTATCTAGCCTCGTTAAGCCTAAACTAATAATAACGCTTTAAGTCCTTATAAAAATAATTCTAACGAGGTAGAGGGCTAAAGCTAAGGAACCCTCTATAGCCTAGACTACTAGCTTAATTATTAACCCTCTTATAGAGAACTTTAGGACCTTAAATATTAATAAGGCTAATTATAAGATAGATATCTTAACCCTTATTAAGAGAGTTACTAGCTAAGGAGATAATACTTTCGATCTAAATACTATAGAAGCTACTAAACCTTATAAATAATATTCTTAGGACTATTTATAGACTTAATATTAATAATAATAATACTTTTACTTATAAGCTAGATATAAGGATTACTAAGGAGGATACTAGTAATACTAGGGATTTAGAAGAGGTAGAGTAAGAGGAGGCTATAGAGGCTTCTAGTAAAATAGACTACTATAGTATATATCTTTCTAAGCTATAGGGGCCTGCTAGCTTTATAGCGCTATTAATTATATTATTATTAGCTACGTTAAGTATCTTAAGGCTAGCTAGAATAGGGTCTACTACTATATATCACCCTACTACTTTATTAGTACCCTAGATATAAGTACTAAGGTTAAGATAGGTATTATTAATAAAAGCTATAACTATAAATTAACTAATAATTAGATAATTTTAAAGTATATCCTAATTAATAAGGACACCTTTATATATTATATAGTTACTATTAGTAAGTTAGTAGAAAAATAGTAGCTAAAGCTTCTAGAGGAGGTTATAAGAGTTATTAGTTATAATAAGATACGTCCTAAACTATCTATTAGCTTTACGAAGTTATTAAAGGATATTACTTAATTATATAACTTTATAGATATAACGTTCTTTAGCTTTAAGCTAAAGAACTAGTATGTTAACCTAGTAGAAGATATCGCTACTATAGAAAGAGGGAAAGCTAGGGGGTATTATATAGAACCTTATAATACTTATTATTATTAGGCCCCCTAAATAGTAGATCTACCTACGATTTAAGACCCTCCTATTCGAATTACTTAGAGAGTTATAGAGCTCCCGGATAATAAGGAAGATACTAAAAGCGCTATATTACTAGATACCCCTAAGGAATAAGTTAAGTAGTAGAAGTAAGATAAATAAAATAAGCCTCGGATTTAATATAGTAATTTATAAACTAGCTATACTCTTACCCTCGAGCTATATAGTAAAAGAGTAAATAAGAAAGTAGCTATCCCTAAAGCCTTCTTTTATTAGAACTAGCCTAATTAGGATAGAACGGTTTATAATATTACTAAAGTTATAATTACTAAGTATAAGGATAGATATAACTTAAAAGCGTAAGAGGTCTTTATTCTTACTAATATTATACTTCTAAATTAGTTTAATAAGATAAGAGAGAGTAATAAGGAGCTATAGAAATAAATAGATTAATAGAATAATAATAAGAACTATTCTAAAAGCTAAGCGACTTTAGCTACTATTTCTATAGACTTACCTAAGGATTTATAAACTAAGGTAATTTAATTTAATTACTATACGATTAATCCTATCTTTAAGATAAGCGCTATAATAGAAGATTAGGATTTAGTATTACTTCTACTACCGAGACGTATTACTATCCTAGAATTTATTATAACCTACTAGTAGATTACTATTACCCTTTATAGCCCTGCGAATATATTAATTAGGGGGATTATTAATAGTAGCTCTACTATTAACCTTATTAGTAAAAGTTATATTAAGCGCCTAGGCTTATAGAGCTATATAGTTAAGATAAATATAGGGATCCGTAGGATTACTAATAGAGAGCGGAGGACCTAGTTCGTAGGCGTAATTATAGATAATATTTATATTAGTATTACGGGCTACGCCCGGGTTAAGTCTACCTAGGCTTCTACCTAGGTTTACTACCTTAAGGAGCTACCTAGGGCCTACCTAGGGCCTACCTAGTTATTCCCTATAGACTAGTGAAATCTCTACTAGAGAGGAAAACTTCCCCTTTTTCCTCTTTAGCTTAAATAAATAGTATTATAGCAACTTTATATTAAATAAACTTAGGTCTAACCCCTTATATATTTAAGCTTATTGTTATAATAATAATAATAGGTTAAGCGCGGCTCCCTATTAGTTAGTAAGATAGTTAATAGTAATATAGCTAAAACTTGAGATAAGTTATTATAAGCTGATTTAGTAGTAGTAATAGAGTCCCTCTAGTAATAGTTATAAGAGGTTAAATAGGGGAATAGCTAATATATAGCTATATAGACCCCTATAAGTACTACTAGTAAGGTACTCGTAATACCTAGTATAATACGCTAGAAGCTACTACCCCTACCCCCGAAGTTTTTAAGTAAGTAGAAGGAATATATTACTTAGGTATAGTAGATAAGGTATAAGATTGCTATAGATAGGGCGTTCTATACTATAGATATAGAAGTATAATACCTTATTAACTCTTATTTAAATACTATAGCTTAGTAAGTAGTCTCTACTTTCTATAGAGCTAGGGGGGGCGGGGGGAAATATAACCCTAAGGACTTTATAGCCTACCTAGACTAGATATATAAGGACCTAAATATCTAGTTATAAGCTATAGCCTAATTATAAACCCTCTAGTAAAAAGAGAATAAATCCCTAGTAACCTTCCTATTAAGATTTAAATAAATACTAGCTAATATAGGTAGTATAAACTAGCCTAGCTAAGTCTAGATCTTACTTCTAGAGGCCTCCCTTACCCCTAAGCTAAGGGACTAGCTAATTATTATTAACCTACTAGCTAATTATAATAGCTAGCTCTTAAAGGTCTAGAGTATTATATAGAAAGTAAAGCGCTAGAAGGTTACTAGTAACTACCTAGTAACTTACTAGAGACCTATTACTAAGGATACTAAGGGGGATATCTATATAACTAGAGTAATATATATCTTATAAGTTAAGGAAGTAAGACGTTATAACTATTAAAACTCTAGATCCTCCTTAGGTACCTCCCTAGTATAATACTAATAACCTTAGAAGGGTATAAGGGACCCCTATACTTATTATACTTATAGAACTAGAAGCTATATTACCTAGTGCTACTCTAATAAGGAGGACTAGCTACCTAGGGTTATAAAAGTAAAAACCTTAAAAGAAGAAATAGTATATTATAAGGTTATAAATAACTACTAAGTAATAACTAACTCCTTAAAAGAAGATAAGGAGTTAGGAAAAGACTAACTCTAGAGTAAGATTAGGCTCTAGAGCTTACTAAGGAGGAGATATTAAGTTAAAAAGAATATAAATAGGGATAACTAGCTAATAATAAGCTTATTATTATTTAAGTTAGAGTTAATAGAGGATATCTAGCTTATACTCTAGTAGATACTAGGAGTAATACTTATATAATAATTAACCTATTCCTAGCTTAATACCTCTACTTTTTATATATTAAAAAAAGATACTAACCTATAAGAGGGTATATACCTATTAGACTATTACTAGGTAATATACTAGGTATAGTAATATTTAACTTAGAAATAAGTAGCTATACTTAGTATATCCTTATATATATAGTTAATAGCCTAGACCCTAATATCCTCTTAGGGCGCCCTTAGATAGAATAGAGCTAGGTTATTTATAATACTATAGCTTACTAAGTATACTATAGGAGGGGATAAGTTAGGCTATACCTAAAGGACTAAGAAGAAACTCCCTTTATAAAAGAAATAAGGGCTACGAGGTTCCTTAATATACCCTTATTTGCTATAATTTACTAACGCCTAGTAAGATAATAGGATAAGTATTAGGAGGGTATTAAAGAAGTATTAATATAAGCTATTAGCTTATTTAATATTAAGAAAGCCTTAAACCTAAGACTAAAGGAGGATTAATAATACTATCTACTAAACCAGGTCTTAAGGGAGTTTCCTAACCTATTTAATCCTAATAAGGCTTATTTACTACCCCCTAGGTAACTAGGGGTAGACTATTAGATTAACCTTATACTAGGACTAGATAGGAGGGAGCTACTACTCCCCTAGGGCCCCCTTTATAATATATTAAGAGAAGAGCTACTAGTACTAAAAAGACCTTATAAGACCTCCTAGATAAGGGGTTTATTAGAGCTAGTAGCTTACTTACTAGGGTACTAGTACCCTTTATAAGGAAGCCTAATAGGGGGATTTACTTCTATATTAACTATAGGGCCCTTAATATAATTATAAAGAAAGGCTACTACCCTCTCTTATTAATCTCTAAGACGCTACGCTAAGTAAGTATAGCTAAGTAGTATACTAAGCTAGATATAGTAATAGCTTTCTATAAGCTAAGGGTAATGAAAGAGTATTAGGAGAGAACTATATTCTATACCTAATATAAGTTATTTAGGTAAGTAGTCTACTTTTTTAGCCTAACTAGCGCCCCTACTAGCTTCTAATAATATATTAATAGTACCTTATAAGACTTCTTTAATAACCTTTTTACTACTTATATAAATAATATATTAATTTACTTAGATAGAATAAGGAAAAACTATAAGAAGAAGGTTTAGGAGGTCCTCTAAAGGCTAGTAGATATAAGCCTAAACCTTAACCTTATAAAGTGCGAATTCTTAGTTAAGAGGGTTAAGTATATAGGGTTTATTATAATAGTAGGAGAGGGTCTCTCTTATAACCCTAAGAAACTCTAGGTAATTACTAAGTAATTACCCCCTACCTCCCTAAAGGGGGTCTAGAGCTTCTTAGGGTTTATAAACTATTATAATATATTTATACTAGAGTATAGGGATCTTATTTAACTACTTATACTACTTACTAGGAAGAATATAACGTTCTAGTAGGGAGATAATTAAGAATAAGCCTTCTTATATCTTAAGTAGCTTTTTAATACCTAGCTAGTGCTCTACTAGTTTAGTTTAGAGGATAAGACTATTATTAAAACTAACTATTTAGGATTTATATTAAGAGAGGTGCTCTTATAAGTTAATCTAGAGGATACCTAGCGCTTTATAGTATTCTACTCCTAGAAGCTCTTACCTATAGAATATAACTATTCTATTTATAATAAGGAGCTCCTAGTAGTCCTTTCTTACTTATATATATAGAGGGCGGAGCTATATAGTATAACTACTTTTAAGGTATTAACTAACTACTAGGGGCTTAAATACTTTATAAAAAAGTAGCGCCTTATAGAGTATTATAGCTAGTAAGTAGAGGAGATATCCTAGTATAATTTTACTATTAAATACCGCTCTAGTAGGGAAGTAGTAGCCCCTAATACGCTCTCTTAGAGGGAATAGGATATACTATAAGGGTAGGATAATAAGTAGAAGTAGGGGAGGGTCTTATAGCTAATACTAGACTATACCTACCCCTATAGGGACCCTATAGTTAGCCCCCTAGTAAGGAGAAGTTAGAAGGGCTATACTAATATCCTAGATATTATAGTCTTTAATAATAACCCTGAACTATAAGCGCTATAGCTAGAAACCGTAAGGAAGGATATAATATATAAGGCTATATACTATATAGTTACTTACTAGCTTTAGAGCTTCCTACTAGAAATAAAAGCTAAGGTTTAAATTAATAAGTATAATATTAATAGTTAGGGGAGGCTAATATTTAGGGGGAGGCTATAGGTACCTAATAGGGAGAATAATAATAACCTACTAGGGGAGCTCTATATAAAGATTATCTAATAGAGCTATAACTTAAGTATAACTACCTACCTAGGCTATAATAGTATACTAGAAATAGTAAGCTAGCGGTTCTATTAGCTAGGATAATTATAGATAGTATAGAGATTTATAAGGAATTATAATATCTATAGAGGGATATATATCTAGAGGTAAGCTAAGAGGGGCTTCCTTAAGCCCTTATTAATACCTACCTAGTTATACTTAGACCTCTTAATAGACTTTATTATAAACTTACTACTTATAAAGGATAATACTAGCTAATACCTATAGGTTATAATAGATAGGCTAGGTAAGTTAGTAATATTAGAGGAGATAGGTACTATAGAGGTAGAAGCTTATACTTACTAGTTCCTTACCTCCTACTTCTAGTTTTATAAGTTCTTATATAATATTATTAGCGATCGAGGGTCTAACTAGGTAAGCTACTTCTAAGCTAAATTCTACTACCTTATTAGTATAAGGAGGCTATTAAGTACTACTTATTACCTATAGACTAATAGTAATACTAAGAGATAGAACTAAGAGATATAAGCTATCCTATACGCATTTATAACCTAGGCGTAGGATAACTAGGGGTAGCTCTTACCTACTACCTAGCTAGCGCTCTATAATAAGGTTAGTAATATAACTAGGCTCTCGCTATTCTTCTTAGAATATAGGTATTATACTAACCCTATACCTATAGTAAATAATATAATAGAGGAAGTCCCCTCTAGGGATATAGTAGCTACCCTCCTAGTAATAAAACTATAAGAGGTAGTAGACTTCGTCTAAGTAAGTATTATAACTACCTAGTAGTATAGCGAGGAGAATATAAACTAGTATAGGACGCTTATAGAGTAGTATTAGGTAAGTAATAAGGTCTAGCTTTTAATAGCTAACTATAAGAGCCCTTAGCCTAGTAAGAAGCTATTATTAAGCTCGGAATTACGCCGCAGCCCCTTCGCAAAAAGACTACAACAAATTCACCTAGTTCGCAAGCATAATTTAGGAAACACTATATAGGTATTTTAACCTATACCCTCTACTAGTTAAGGAAAATAATATAGGAACCCTATACGTTCCTACTACTTATAAGTAAACCCTCTGAATATTATAAAGTCGGACGCGCGCCGCACCGGGGCTAATTATATCGGAGCTGAACGGGCTACTAAGGCTCTCGTGGTAACGCCCTCGCTAAACCTTCTAGTAAGGTGCTATAAAAGCTACTATATAAGATAACTCCTTAACCTAAAAGGTCGACCTTCTAGTAAGGTGCTAAAGGTGCTGCGAACGCTACTATATAAGAGGTAACTCCTTAACTAGAGAGGTCTTTCCTAAGAGGTTCTTATAGCTAGAAGCATAAGAAGCTCTACGAGTAGGGCCTTATGCCTCTCCCTTATCCTTATCCTTATCCCTTAACTATATTAGCACTAGACCCCGTATATAAATACGCTAAGCCTAAGCGAGGCATGCCCTTTAGCGTAAATAACGCGGAGGGGATCGCTAGAGAGTTTAGCCTCGATATGATCGATGAAACCCGCTCCTTTATTAACTACTCCGCTACATATAGAGAGCGTATTATCAGCATGGCCCTCAAGAGGGCTCACCTTAATACCCCTATAGGGGACTCTATAAGGCGCGATAGCATTAGAGCTAAGCAAGCAAAGAAGCTATTATAGTAGAAAGGGCTAGAACCGATAGGAACTAGAAAGATAACAAATAATATAGCTCTACCTATAAATAGATAAGAATATTAAGAGTAAGCTTAAAAGATATATAGAATAATTTATAGATCTAATTAAAAGAGATACTCCTTATTAGGCGTAGATTCGCTAAGAAATTACTAAAAAATAAGGTATAGGGTTATTAAGGTGCTAATAGTAATAATAATAATACTATCCTCTCTACTATGCTCCTCTCCTCTATACTCTACTCTATAGTCTTCCTATAATAGGTCTATATACTAAGGGAGTTTTCTAAAAGTTATATAGCTAAGTCTATCCTATCTTATCTTAATTATCCCCTTAAAACTCTTTATAATATTATAAAAGAGAGCCTTAAAAAATAAATAAAACTATTTTATAGAAATAGTAAATAAACTCTATTTATAGATCTAATCTATTAATAATATCTTCTAAGTAAGCGATCTTATTACTAAGAAGGTCCTTTAGGTTTAACTATCTTTTACTATAAGTTATATCTTAATAATAGCCTTACTACCTCTTCTTTTTTATTATACTCCTTATCCTACTCTAATCCTTAGTATAGCTAAAACTACTCGCCCTATTATACTAGGCATAAGAAGTTATAATAGTACGCTCCCTTAGGCGTATTTTACTTAATTTAATCCTATTAGTTAACCCTCTACTAGACGTAGTCCGTATAGCTATAGTTATACTTATTTAAAGGATTAAGCCTCTTAGGATATAATAATATATCTATAAGTATAGTTCTTAGGTATAGCTTAATAGTTATACTACGACTTAGTATCTATAAGACCTATAACTAAAGCTAACGTCTAAGGTATTTAAGCTTATTATCTAGTATTTTAAATAAAGTAGACTTAGATAATACTAATAATCTATAAATAGGTCGAGGAATATCTATTATAGGAGATAGCGTAACGTTATTATTATTTCTAAAGTCTATTATATTATTATTTATAAGTAAAGGAGTAGGAGGGTATAAAGGGAAGAAAAGTACTTTCTTAAAATCTTCTTAGCTTAATAAGGTATCTTATAGAGCTATATTACTATTAATAGTTAAGTTATAGAACTCTATAGTAATTATAGATATATATTAAGTAAGTAAGGGGATTTTAAAGTTAGAAAATAATACGCTATTACTTAAGGTTATACTACTAAAACGTAGAGATAGTAATCCTTCTCGAATTAGAGCTCTAGCCTATTTAATATATTAGAGACTATATATAAATCTATCCCTCTATTAAACTAAAT
>JAVHLU010000596.1:0-52920 GCA_036785755.1 Colletotrichum ledebouriae | reverse complement strand
AGAACTCTAGCGCCCTTTAAGTCTAATAGATACCTTAAACTAAAGACTTATAATTAACTATAAATAGCCTTTTTAATATTATTATATAAGGACCTAATATATTACGCCGTTTTTAGCCTTTCTAATCATAAGCTTATAATACTCGCTTAGGTACTAGAACCTATAGTTAATAAATAAGTAGAAATCTCTAACCTAACTAGTAAGGAAGTGCTCACTACTTATAGCATAACTAATAATAATATAACACTAAATAGTAGAGATATCTATAAGGGGAATATTAACCTAAATAATAAGATAGGTATAACTAAGCCTAAAAACTTACTAGTAGTTATTACTAAGGAAGGTATATATATCTATAACTAAGACGCTAAATCTATATAGCGCCTTAAAGAGGTTATCTCGCATTACCCTACTATCTAGAAGGACTAAGGACTAATTAACCTTCTAGAAAATTAATACCTTAAGGTTAAACTTATTAAAAGATAGTAAAATATAAACGTTAGCTAATAACCTTATCCTATTAGTAAAGAAGATAAGAACCTTATTAACGAAACTTTAGACGAGCTCTATGCTTAAAACTATATAGAATAGGGTAACTCTAGACCTATACTATTCGGAGCCCCTATATTTATTATATAGCGAATTATAAATAGTAAGCGTAAAGGTCGTATAGTTATAGACCTATATACTCTTAATAAAGCTACTATCCCTAATATATACCTTATATTATTATAATAAGATATTATTAAACGCCTTTATAATAAGCTATAGATTATTATAATTAACGCTCGATCCTTCTTCTATTAGTTTCTTATTAAGAAGGAATATTAAGATCGATTTATTATAATTAGCTACTAGGGATAAGAACGTTTAAAGGTAGCACTTATAGGATTCCGTAATTCGCCTGCTTATACTTAACGTATTATAAATAGACTCTTATAACTATATAAGGAATATACCTACGCGTTTATTAATAATATTATTATCGCCTTAAAGGACCTTAATACCTACTTTAAGCACCTTAACGCGATTCTTAAACTCTTTATAAATATTAAACTCTTGCTTTTAGTAAAGAAGTTATTTATTAGATATCCTTCTATTAAGCTACTTAGCTTTACTATTAATACCTTTAGACTATTAAATACTTAAGAGTATCTTAATACTATTAAAAAACTTAAGTACCCTTATAACCTCTACTAACTTAAGTACTAAATAGGCGTAACTAGGTTTCTATAATATATAATACTACGCTATAGCTATTATATTTAACTACTCTAATAGTATAAAACCACGTTACTAGCTAAAGCCTAAGCTTAAGGGAAGGATAAAGGCGCTATAAGAAAGCTCTTCTATTAAAAGATAGGTTTTAAACCTATACTAGAAGAAGTAGCTAGCTTTAATAATATTAAAGACGCTTTAATAGTAGATAACGCCTTATTTTATTATAACCCTAATAAGTAGCTATTCGTATAGCTTAACTTATTAAAGGAATATAGATACTCCGCGCTAATCTTCTAGCTAGCTAACTATATTAAATAGAAACCTTATAACCCTATTAAGTATACTAATATATATCTAATTACTTATATTAGTAAGGCCCTTAACTAAGCTAAATAGAAGTATTAGCCTACTAAACTTAAAGTAGCTTACTTAGTATAGGTAATAAAGAGGTATTAGCTAATACTACGTTTATCTAGACGAGACCTTATAATAGTACTTACTAACTATTTAGTAATATATAATATTATTAAATAAACGTCGCTATAGTTAGAAGATAAGACGAGGTCTAACTTATAACTTATATTATTATTAGAATATCTTAGCTAGTTCTCTCTAGTATATTATTATATCCCTAGAACGTTAAATATTATAGTAGACGCGTTATTATACCTATTTATAATAGAAATCCCTATTAAAAATATTAGAGAACTTAATAAGATATAGGATAATATATTAATAGGCGTTAACTCTATAATAGAAGTATCTCTTAATAATAACTTTAAAGCTAAGCTTATTTAATTATATACTAACTCTAAGTCTTAGAGTAGAGTATATAAGATACTCTATGAAAAGGTAGATAATATAGACCTTAACTTCATTATATATAATAGTCTTCTTTACTATATTAACCCCTATATTAATAAATAAAGGCTCTATATCCCGAAAGAGTTAGTAACGCCTCTTATTAAGGAAGCTTATAATAACTACTATTACTTTAGTAAGGAACGGACGTAGAGAGCTATTAATAAACACTTTTATATACTACGTCTTAAATAATAAATTAATAATCTTATAGCTAACTACCTATAATATAGAATAATAAATATAGAACGTTAACTACTACTTAGCGCGATATAGCTAATATTAATACTAGTAATTCCCTTCTATATAATTACTATAGACTTTATTATTAGGCTTCTTAAAATACCTTTATAGTATTTAGGCTATGAAGTAGAGAACTTCCTACTTCTTAATATAATACCTACTATAACTAATAAGTTCTCTAAAGTAACTCTCCTTATCCTAGGTTACTTAATATATACCGCTAAGATCTAGGGACGCCTCCTTCTATATAAGCTCTAGTATAGTAACTAGGGAATGCTAAAAGCTATTATATCTAATCGCAACTAAAAATTCCTTTTAAGGTTTTAAACTATACTATAAGCGGAATTATATACTAAATTAAGATTCTTAACTATATATTATCTATAAACTAATAGTATTTCTAAATATAAAAATCAAACTATCGAACTAGCTATTCGTTACTTTCTTAACCTCGCTAATAATAACTAAGTAATATTACTACTAAGCCTTTAATATAACCTTAATAACGCCTACTTATAAGTTATTAGTTATTTACTAAACTAAATCCTATATAGTAAAAACACTAATAACGCGTTAAATATCTTAGGTAATATTAACCCTAAAATAAACCGTGAAATCTTCTAGGAGGAAGTAAAAATTTTAATTATAGTAGCCTAGCTATATATAAAGGAACGGTATGATAAAAAACATTATTTCGTTACTTTTAAGCTAGGTAACTAGGTATACCTTAAAATAGGATTAGGATATTATCTACTAGGATAACTAAACCTAAAGTATAGCTACTAGCGTATTCTATTTAAGGTCCTTAAATATATTAGTAAGTTAGTATACCGCCTCGATATTCTACTTAATATAAATATTTACCTAGTTATATCTATTATCTAACTTATACTAGTACTAGCCCCTAGTAGTAACTTATTTAACTACTAAGATAACTACTAAGGCCTAGTTAATATTAAGGAAGATAATAATATTTATTAGCTTAAAGTATATAAGTATTTCAAAATTAAAAGTATTCTTAAGAAACGAACCCTTGCGCGAGAAAAGGTATAATATCTAGTTAAATAGAAAGGTTACCTATTAATATATATTATTTAGATAGATAAAGACGCTATAAATATAGATAAACTTATTACTATATTTAAAAGCAAGGAATAAGAGATAGAATAGCTCTATAAATAAGTATAAGCTTAAAGACCTATCTAATAGGGTATTAAATTAGTATTAGAGCCTAGTAAAAGACTATTAAGGTGCTTAAGAGGAAGGCCTCATAAGAACCTAAGGGAATAATATAAATATATATTATAAATAAGGAACGCGCTGCTTAAAGCGCCTTAAATAGATAAGTAGACTATAAAGAGTATTATAACTAAGGCCTTATTATAAAATAAAGACGTTTAGCGCGCTTAGTATATCTAAGAACTTTACCCTAATAATAGCGATATTCATACCTATCCTATTAGTAAAGATAACTACGCTTATTATACCTTCCCTCTCGAACTCCTTCTACCCTTAGTATTATAAGAACCTTTATAAATATAACCGCCCTCCTTACTAGAAGGTTAACCCCTACTCTTACTTAACTAATAAGAAAAATCAGCGCTTAAGTATATATATATAAAATAAATTTATAATACTAGGTAACCCTACTAGTTATTACTACTACCTTCGCTTACTTAGTATTAAGTATATTTTTCCTCTATATATATATTTCGCTAAAGAGCGTTAACGCCTTTAACCCCGTTACTATACTATTATTACTCTTATATATCTCCCTTTATTACTATTATCCTTATTAAGATATTAAGAAATCTTATTAACGCTCTACGTCGTCGCGCGCTTAGCGCTACTAGAATAACCTATATTATATATACCTAGGTATTACTTTACTATAAATAGATAACGCTCTAATTATAAAGACGCTAAGTATATTACCCTTAACTATATTTACTACTACCTATTTAATATTAAGATCCCTTATAGTAAGCCTAGATACTACGTTTATAACTAAGAAATCTTTAAGCGTACCCTTAACTAAGAGACCTAATATTATAAAACTAATTATAATATTTCTAATACCTTATTTATTATCTACCTAGGTACTAATACTTACTTAGTTACCTAACTACTATCTATAAACCGAATTAAGTTCTACTACTAATTCCCTAACGCTATCTTAAATATTAAGTAGCTATCCCTCTATAATACTATATAGAACTCCCTTAAATATAACCTATATTATACTATTAATATTACTAGCACGCCTATTTCTATTAATTCTAGAGAGGCCTTAAGTAGAGATAACGAACCTATTACTACTAAATATAACTAAGCTAATAAGACTACTAATACTAATTAGCCTAAACTATCCCTTAATACTAGCTAACCTAACTAAGCTACTAATACTACTAAATACGTTAAATCTTAACTATTAATTAATATTATTATAACTAGTATTAGATTAACTCCTATTACCTAGAATAAGACTAATAAGATAGCTACTCCTAAGAAGCAAGCTACTAGTATTAGTACCCCTAATATAAGGGACGCTATTAAGGCTATCGAGGGAATATAAGCCTATAGTAAATATATTAGCTATATTACTATACTAATTAATAGATATAAGGAGACCTAGATCGCCCTAACCGCGGCGCTCTCCGAGGGTTATATTACTAACGCTAGTACTATTACCCTTAACCTAGGCTAATTTATTAAGTTAGCTACTAACGAGTTTAAGCTTATTATAGTAACTATTCCCTAGGGACTAATATAAGAGAGCCCGGGCTTCCTTAGCCTAGAATAATACCTTATTACTAGGTCTTCTACTAAGTATATAATATTAGCCGCTAGCCTAGAGGATCGCCCTAATATTAATCCTTCCTCTAATATTAGCCCCTTTAATACTATTAATACGCCTAGCTCTACTAAGACGCCTAACGCTACTACTAGTATTAAGAAGATTATTATTATAAACTAGCAATCCTATACTTATATTACTAGCCTCTATTGCCTTACTTATTCCTATATAAAGTTCCTAAGTACTTAAGAGGTAATTAATATATACCTTTAGCGCCTCTATTTCTTTAATACTACTAACCTTATAGCTACCCGCTATACTAAACGCCTTACCCTATATATACTTATCTAGAATAGCTTAATTATCCTTAGTCTATATATATATATCCGCACCCTTAACTTATTTATAACTAAATAAATTATAAGTAACCTGGAGTTTAGCGCTATATTACTATTCTTTATTATTAAGTAGATACTATAATACGAGTTTTCTAGTATATATACTAAGGATAATACTTATATTAGTTAGGCTATAGTTAATAGTAACGACTTAAGCGCTATCTAGGCTCTCTTAGACCTTAGTAACCCTAAGGCTATAGATATAGCTAACTTTTAGTATAAATACGCTACTAACCTTTAAAGCCTTCGCGCTAATATCGCCTCCCTTATTACCTTAATAGCTATAATTAAAAATAATAGTATTACTAAGGTATACCCTAAGGTTAGTAATAAATCTTACTACCTATTCCTAGAGTAATATAAGGATAATACTTAACTAGCTACTACTTATAGCGTTAATATTAACTAACTCCTAGTTATAGCTAAAGAGATTATTAATAACGAGGATAAGGACTACCCCGACCTCTTAAAGATAACTAATACTACGCCTAAGACTCCCTTAGCCTAAAGCAGGATATAATTAAAATATATAGGATAGAAAGGAAGTAAGGTTATATATAGTTACTTATATATAATAGTATAGCTCTACTTACTAGTATATTACTATAATAAGAGGTATAAATCAAATTTTATACTATATATCGCAGTTAACGCCTTTTTCTTCTTATATAGGTAATTAATACTTAACGCGCTTAGCGTAGTTATCCCGCTTAAGGGTATCTAATGCGTTTAATGCGTTAAACGTACCTAAACGCGTTAACCCTTATAAAAAGGCTTATCGCCTTTAAGGAAAAAACCTTCAAAATATATAGTAGTTTTTCACTTATAATTTTCGCCTACTTCGTGGACCGTATTAGTATTACTCCTAGTATTTATTAGGATATAAACTAGATATCCTCTATTAACTCTAACTTAAATAATAATAAGCGTATTATTAGCTAGTTAGTCTTATTTATATTCTTTCTAACTTAATATCTCCTCCTTAGTAAGCTCTAGGGTCTAATTCTACTCTAGAGTTAGTCTTTTCCTAACTCCTTATCTTCTTCTAAGGAGTTAGTTACTACTTAGTAGTTATTTATAACCTTATAGTATATTAATTCTTCCTCTAAGGTTTTTACTTTTATAACCCTAAGTAGCTAGTCCTCTTTATTAAAGTAGTACTAAGTAATATAACCTCTAGCTCTATAAGTATAATAAGTATAGGGGTCCCTTATACCCTTCTAAAGCTATTAATATTATACTAGGGAGGTACTTAAGAAGGACCTAGAGTTTTAGTAGTTATAGCGCCTTACCTCCTTAACTTATAAGATATATATAGTTCTAGTTATATAAGTATCCCCCTTAGTATCCTTAGTAATAGGTCTCTAGTAAGTTACTAGGTAGTTACTAGTAACCTTCTAGCGCTCTACTTTCTATATAATACTCTAGACCTTAAAAAGCTAGTTATTATAATTAGCTAGTAAGTTAATAATAATTAGCTAGTCCCTTAGCTTAGGGGTAAGGGAGGCCTATAGAAATAAGATCTAGACTTAACTAAGCTAGTTTATACTACTTATATTAGCTAGTATTTACTTAAATGTTAATAAGAAGGTTACTAGAGATTTATTCTCTTTCTACTAGAGGGTTTATAATTAAGCTATAGCTTATAACTAGATATTTAGCTCCTTATATATCTAGTCTAGGTAAGCTATAAAATCCTCGGGGTTATATTTTCCCCTACCCCCCCTAGCTCTATAGAAAGTAGAGACTACTTATTAAGTTATAATATCTAAGTAGGAGTTAATAAGGTACTATACCTCTATATCTATAGTATAGAATACCCTCTCTATAGCAATCTTATACCTTATCTATTTTACCTAAGTAATATATTCCTTCTACTTACTTAAAAACTTTAGGAGTAGGGGTAGTAGCTTCTAGTATATTATACTAAGTATTACTAGTACCTTACTAGTAGTACTTATAGGGGTTTATATAGCTATATACTAGCTATTCCCTTACTTAACCTCTTATAACTATTACTAGAGGGACTCTATTACTACTACTAAATTAGCTTATAATAGCTTATCTTAAGCTTTAACTATATTACTATTAACTTTCTTACTAACTAATAGGGAGTAGCGCTTAACCTATTATTATTATAATAATAATAAGCTTAAATATATAAGTGGTTAGACCTAAGTTTATTTAATAGGAGGTCGCTATAATACTATTTATTTAAGCTAAAAAGGAAAAGGGGAAGTTTTCCTCTCTAGTAGAGATTTCGCTAGTCTATAGGGAATAACTAGGTAAGCCCTAGGTAGGCCCTAGGTAGCTCCTTAAGGCGGTAAACCTAGGTAGAAGCCTAGGTAGGCTTAACCCGGGCGTAGCCTATAATAGTTATCTTTTATAGTTCCTACCGGTTCTAGCCCCTTTCTAATACCCTCCTCGCTAGGACTAATTCTATCCCCCTTAATATTATTATCTCCTAAAGAAATAGATAAGGTAATATATAGAGTAGTTAAAACCTTATAATACTACTTTAAGTTAGAAATACTAACTAGAAGAATACTAATAAGATATTAATAGAGATTAGGTTAATTTATTACCTTATTATAAGCCTTATTTACCTCCTTAATATACTTAGCTTATATATCCTATACTTCTAGCTACTTATTAGCTAGCTACTCTATCTTTAGATAGTAATAATAGAGCTCTTTATATTATTTATATAATAACTTAGTCTATTTCTTAGCCTCCGTAGTAATATACTACTAATACCTAGCTATATCCTCTAAAGCGATTACTTAATAGTTCTCTATCTCTATAGAGATCTTAGCCTCCTTAGCCTTATACTTCTTAAGTATTATAATAGCTTTATTCTTCTTAACTTAGAGAGCTTTCTTAATTATAAGCTAAGTAATAAGGATCTCCTCCTAAATATAATTAGATATTAATAGTAAAGCACTAGGGAGGTACTAGGGACTTACTTTATTCTTAATATACTATACTTAAAGGTTAAGCTTAGAACTAGCTTTATTTATAAGGTATTTAATCTTATTAATAATACTTATTATATAATAAGTAGCTTATAATAGGTTAGTAGATACGAAATAGGAAAATACCAAATAAAACTTATAGTAATATAAGCTTTATTATTACTTATTTTAATATAATACTTATATTTAATAGAGGTATTTAAAAAATAAATAAATTAGTAATAAATTTAAAACCTAAAGCTAGTAAAATATTAAATAAATACTAAATAAATTTAAATAAGAACTAAGAGCTTATTATTACTCTTGAAATAGAGAATTAAGCTTATAAGAAGCTTAATATAGGGGAGATCCTCCTTAGGGGGCTCTTACTTTACTATTACTAGGAGGTATTAATAATAGGGGTACTCCTAGAGTATACCTATAGTAAGGAGGGGAGCTTTATTAATAATATTAGTAGTAGTAATAATAGAGGATAATATAATAATAGATTTATTATATAGTAATTAAGATAAAGTTATTAATAAGGGAGTAGGGGGCTAATAATAAGTTATTAGTAGTAAAAGTATTAAGTTCGGAATTACGCTGCAGCCCCTTCGCAAAAGGACTATAATAAATTCACCTAGTTCGCAAGGATAATTTGGGAAATACTATATAGGTATTTTAACCTATACCCTCTACTAGTTAAGGAAAATAATATAGGAACCCTATATATTCCTACTACTCGCAAGTAAACCCTCGTATAAAGTTAGATATACGCTATACTAGGGCTAATTATATTAGAGCTAAACGGGCTACTAAGGCTCTCGTGGCCTAGAAATACCCTCGCTAAACCTTCTAGCAAGGTGCTATAAAAGCTACTATACGAGATAACTCCTTAACCTAAAAGGTCAACCTTCTAGTAAGGTGCTAAAGGTGCTATAAAAGCTACTATATAAGATAACTCCTTAACCTAAAAGGTTAAGCTTCTAGTAAGGTATTAAAAGTAAATACTACTATATAAGAGGTAACTCCTTAACTAAAGAGGTCTTTCCTAAGAGGTTCTTATAGCTAGAAGTATAAAAAGCTCTACTACTACGAGCAGGGCCTTATACCTCTCCCTCTTCCTTATCCTTATCTACGAAGTCCTAGGTATACTTATAACCTATAATAAATCCTTAACTATATTAGCACTAGACCTTATATATAAAAACGCTAAGCCTGCGCAAGGCACGCCCTTTAATACTAATAATATATAAGAGCTTACTAGAGAGTTTAGTATTTATATAATTAATAAAACCCGCTCCTTCTTTAACTACTTTATTATATATAGAGAGCATATTATTAATATAGCCCTTAAGAGGGCTCTTATTAATACCCTAAGAGGGGATACTTATTATTATATTATAGCTAAGTAAGTAGATTTAATAATAGAAGCTAGGTAGGTTATTATATACCCTATAGAGTAGCCCTTCTTCGAGCAGGTCCTCTGCACTATTAAGGTAGAGGTAGCCTAGGCCCCTTAGGGAAATATTAGTAAGTATAGCTTGCGCTGACTAATAGAGAGAGCGTTACTAATAACAGCATAGCTATAAAGATAGTAACGACTTCTAGCGGACGAAGCAGTAATAGAGGCGGTATTAGTAGCGCGGGTAGTACGCGAGAGGATAGGTTAATAGTTATATAGTTTAAATAATTAGAAACTACGTTATTATTAATATAAAGTTAAGGATCGTGAGGCTATAGGTATATATAAGTATAGCTATAGTTAGGAAAGGATTATATAACTAAAGGATATATATTATTAGGAGGCGCGGAGTTAGAAGGTCTATTGCACTTAAGCAGGTAAAATCACTATATAGTGGCTAGAGGCCGTAGTAAAACTATTAGTATTATAAATCTAAAGAAATAAGAAGGAGAGATTTTAATAGGGTGAAATTTTAAATAATATTTATATATTTTAACTTAATATTAAAACTAGGCTTTTATATAGCTAAACGGAAGATAATCTCTAGATTATTATATTATTTAGCTTTAGTTAACTTTACTAAGTATAAAGAGGTATTAGATAATTACTAGATACCTACTAGTAGCCCCTTATATTATAATAAAAACCTTCTTTATCTCTAGAGAGAGAATATCTTTATTACTCCTATAAAGGTATGAAAAGTATAATAATAAGTAGAAAATATAATAATTCTAAGGGTAAATTTAGAATAATAAAAATAAGTTTAAATAATAATATATTTTAATATAACCTTATAAAAGTGCGAGGGGTTAGACCCGAGTTTATTTAATAAAAGGTCGCTATAATACTATTTATTTAGACTAAAGAGGAGAAGGGGTAGTTTTCCTCTCTAGTAGAGATTTCGCTAGTTTATAGGGAATAACTAGGTAAGCCCTAGGTAAGCCCTAGGTAGCTCCCTAAAGTAATAAACTTACGTAGAAGCCTAGGTAGGCTTAACCTAGGTATAGCTTATAATACTATCCCCCCTCTTAGCTAGTCCCCCCCTAGGTATAGGCTAGGTCGCTATTATTATCTATAACTAGCCTATATAAGGCTTTATACCTATTTATTATAGTAGTCTCTATAATAGCCTCTATAAGCTCCTAGGTAAGCTTTATATACCCTTCCTACTTAACTAGGACCTCGCGCCTCTACCCTCGCCTAACTACCTTTTATTATACTATATATATCTCCTCTATAAGGCGTATTTATATGCGGGGTCTAGTGCCGACATAGTTAAGGGATGAGGATAAGGAAGAGGGAGAGGCATAATAGCCTGCTCGTAGCAGCAGAGCTTCTTATGCTTCTAGCTATAAGAACCTCTTAGGAAAAGCCTCTTTAGTTAAGGAGTTACCTCTTATATAATATTATTTATAATACTTTTAGTACCTTACTAGAAGGTTAACCTTTTAGTTTAAGGAGTTATTTTATATAGTAGCTTTTATAGTACCTTTAGTACCTTATTAGAAGGTCGACCTTTTAGGTTAAGGAGTTATCTCATATAGTAGCTTTTATAGCACCTTGCTAGAAGGTTTAGCAAGGGCGTTACCACGAGAGCCTTAGTAGCCCGTTTAGCTTTAATATAATTAGCCCCGGTATAGCGTATATCCGACTTTATAATATTTAGAGGGTTTGCTTATAAGTAGTAGGAATATATAGGGTTTTTATATTATTTTCCTTAACTAATAGAGGGTATAGGTTAAAATACCCGCATAATATTTCGCAAATTATACTTGCGAACTAGGTGAATTTATTATAGTCTTTTTGTGAAGGGGCTGCGGCGTAATTCCGAACTTAATATCTCCTCTATATACTACTTAAATTCGCTATTATTAGCTATAATTAGTAGTAGCTAGGGGTCTATCCTTATTTATATAGGTAGGAGGTCCTCTAGTACCCTCTAGAGGAGGTTTATATAAAACCTCGGGTAGATATTACTAGGTATATCTAACTTAATAATATATAGGCTTAGGACTCTTATTATAATATATTTATAATATAATTATAATAGCTTCTTACTAGGCCTAGGGCTCTTATAGTTAGCTATTAAAAGCTAAACCTTATTACTTACTTAGTACTCCTCTATAGGTATCCTATACTAGTTTGCGTTCTCCTTATTATACTACTAGATAGTTATAATACTTACTTAAATAAAGTTTACTACTTCCTATAGTCTTATTACTAGGAGGGTAGCTACTATATCCCTAGAGGGGGTCTCCTCTATTATATTATTTACTATAAGTATAGGGTCTATATAGTACCTATATTCTAAGAAGGATAGCGAGAGCTTAGTTATACTACTAACCTTATTATAGAGCGCTAGCTAAGTAATAAGTAGGAGCTACCCCTAGTTATCCTATACTTAGGTTATAAACGCCTATAGGATAGCTTATATCTCCTAGTTTTACCTCTTAGTATTACTATTAGTTTATAAGTAGTATATAGTGCTTAATAGCTTCCTTATATTAGTAAGGTAGTAGAATTTAGCTTAGAAGTAGCTTACCTAGTTAGGCTCTTAATTACTAATAAAATTATATAGGAACTTATAGAACTAGAAGTAGGAGGTAAGGAACTAGTAGGTATAAGCTTCTACCTCTATAATACCTATCTACTCTAGTATTACTAACTTACTTAGCCTATTTATTATAACTTATAAGTATTAGCTAGTATTATCCTATATAAGTAATAAGTTTATAATAAAGTCTATTAAGAGGTCTAAGTATAACTAAATAAGCACTAGTAGGGGCTTTAAGAAGCCCCTCTTAGCTTACCTCTAGATATATATCCCTCTATAGATATTATAGTTCCTTATAAATCTCTATACTATTTATAATTATCCTAGCTAGTAGAATTACTAGCTTATTATTTCTAGCGTGCTCCTATAGCCTAGGTAGGCAGTTATACTTAAGTTATAGCTCTACTATATAATCTATATATAGAGCCCCTCTAGTAAGTTATCTATTATCCTCCCTACTAGGTACTTATAGCCTCCCCCTAAACGTTAGCCTCCCCTAACTATTAATATTATACTTATTAATTTAAATCTTAGCTTTTATATTTAGTAAGAAGCTTTAAAGCTAGTAAGTACCTATATAGTATATAGCTTTATATATTATATACTTCTTTATAGTTTCTAGCTATAGCGCTTATAGTTTAGGGTTTTATTAAAGATTATAATATCTAGGATATTAATATAGCTCTTCTAACTTCTCCTAACTAGGGGGCTAGCTATAAGGTACTTCTTAAGGTAGGCGTAGTTTAGTATTAGCTATAAGACCCTCCCTTACTTCTACTTATTATCCTACCCTTATAATATATCCTATTCTCTCTAAGAGAGGGTATTAGGGGCTATTACTTCCTTACTAGGGCGGTATTTGAAAGTAAAGGTATACTAGGATAGCTCCTCTACCTACTAGCTCTAGCGCTCTATAAGGCGCTATTTCTTTATAAAGTATTTAAGCCCCTAGTAATTAGTTAATACTTTAAAAATAGCTATATTATATCGCTCTACCCTCTATATATATAAGTAAGAAAGGACTACTAGGAGCTCTTTATTATAGATAGGGTAGTTATATTTTATAAGCGAGAGCTTTTATAAGTAAAACGCTATAGGATACTAAGTACCCTCTAGGTTAACTTATAAAAATACTCCTCTTAATATAAATCCTAAATAATTAGTTTTAATAATAGTCTTATTTTAAGATTAAACTAATAAAGTACTAGCTAGGTATTAAAAAGCTACTTAGGCTATAAGAAAGCTTATTTTTAATTATCTCCTTACTAAAACGTTATATTCTTCCTAATAAGTAGTATAAGTAGTCTAATAATATCCCTATATTCTAGTATAAATATATTATAATAGTTTATAAACCCTAGGAAGCTTAAGATCCCCTTTAGGGAGGTAAGAAGTAACTACTTAGTAATTACCTAGAGTTTCTTAGGGTTATAAGAGAGACCCTCTCTTATTATTATAATAAACCCTATATACTTAACCCTCTTAATTAAGAACTTATACTTTATAGAGTTAAAGTTTAAGCTTATATCTACTAGCCTCTAGAGAACCTCTTAGACCTTCTTCTTATAGTCTTCCCTCGTTCTATTAAAATAAATTAATATATTATTTATATAAGTAGTAATAAAGCTATTAAGGAAATCTCATAAGGTATTATTAATATATTACTAGAAGCTAGTAGGGGTATTAGTTAGGCTAAATAAATAAACTACTTACTTAAATAACCTATATTAAATATAGAATATAGTTCTCTCCTATTACTCCTCTATTACTTTTAACTTATAGAAAGCTATTATTATATCTAGCTTAGTATACTACTTAGCTATACTTATTTAGTATAGCGTCTTAGTAATTAGTAAGAGGGGGTAGTAGTCTTTCTTAGTAATTATATTAAGGGCCTTATAGTTAATATAGAAGTAAATCCCTCTACTTAGCTTCCTTATAAAGAGTATTAATATCCTAATAAGTAAGCTATTAGCCTTAATAAACCCCTTATCTAGGAGGTCCTATAGGGTTTTATTTAATACTAATAGCTCTTCTCTTAATATATTATAAAAAGGGCCCTAGGGGAGTAGTAGCTCCCTTCTATTTAGTCTTAGTATAAGGTTAATCTAATAATCTACTCCTAGTTACCTAGGGGGTAATAAGTAAGCCTTATTAAAGTTAAATAGCTTAGGAAACTCCCTTAAGACTTAGCTTAGTAGATAGTATTATTAATCCTTCTTTAGTTTTAAGTTTAAGGCTTTCTTAATATTAGCTAAGCTAATAGCTTATATTAATACCTCTATAATACCCTCCTAGTACCTACCCTATTATCTTACTAGGTATTAATAGATTATTAATAATAAGGGTATATTAAGGAACCTCATAGCCTTTATTTCCTTTATAAGGGGCGTTTTATCTTAGTCTTTTAAGTATAGCTTAACTTATCCCTTCCTATAGTATACTTAGTAAGCTATAGCGTTATAAGTAACCTAGTTCTATTCTATCTAAGAGCGCCCTAAGAGGATATTAGGGTCTAAGCTATTAACTATATATATAAAAATACGCTAGGTATAACTACTCGTTTCTAAGTTAAATACTATTATACCTAGTATATTACTTAGTAATAATTTACTAAGTATATACCCCGTTATAAGTTAATATCTCTTCTTAATATATAGAAGGTAGAGGTATTAAGCTAGGGAAAGGTTAATTATTATATAAGTATTACTTCTAATATCTATTAGAGTATAAGCTAGATATCCTCTATTAACTCTAACTTAAATAATAATAAGCTTATTATTAGCTAGGTATTCTTATTTATATTCTTTTTAACTTAATATCTCCTCCTTAGTAAGCTCTAGGGCTTAATTTCGCTCTAGAGTTAGTCTTTTTCTAACTCCTTATCTTCTTCTAAGGAGTTAGTTACTACTTAATAGTTATTTATAACCTTATAGTATATTAGTTCTTCTTTTAAGATCTTTACTTTTATAACCCTAAGTAGCTAGTCCTCCTTATTAGGGTAGCGCTAAGTAATATAACTTCTAGCTTTATAAGTATAATAAGTATAGGGGTCCCTTATACTCTTCTAAAGCTATTAGTATTATACTTAGGAGGTACTAGAGGAGGACCTAGAGTTTTAATAGTTATAATATCTCAACTCCTTAACTTATAAGATATATATAGCTCTAGTTATATAAATATCCCCCTTAGTATCCTTAGTAATAGGTCTCTAGTAAGTTATTAGGTAGTTACTAGAGACCTTCTAGCGCTCTACCTTTTATATAATACTCTAGACCTTTAAGAGCTAGCTACTATAATTAGCTAATAAGTTAATAATAATTAGCTAATCCCTTAGCCTAGGGGTAAGGGAGGCCTCTAGAAGTAAGATCTAGACTTAACTAGGCTAGTTTATATTACTTATATTAGCTAATATTTACTTAAATCTAAGTAAGAAGGTTACTAGGGATTTATTCTCTTTTTACTAGAGAGTTTATAGTTAAGCTATAGCTTATAACTAGATATTTAAGTCCTTATATATCTAGTCTAAGTAGGCTATAAAGTCCTTAGAGTTATATTTTCCCTTACCCCCCCTAGCTCTATAGAAAGTAGAGACTAATTACTAGGATATAGTATTTAAGTAGGAGTTAATAAAGTATTATACCTCTATATTTATAGTATAGAACGCCCTATTTATAATAATCTTATACCTTATTTATTATACCTAGGTAATATATTCCTTCTACTTACTGGGATTGTGAGTTTAAGCGCTCTGGTGAGGACGTTATTTTGGTGTCGCGTTGCAAACCCATCAACATCCTTGTTTCAGCATTTAGGCTACGTTATCGGTGGTTTGCTAGCTCAGCAGAGACGGTCCCGTAGAAAGTGATTATTTCTGAGATTGACTTGTCTTAGTACGATGCAAAAGCCAAGATTCCAAAGGGGGTCGAGTTGACGTTGCCAAGCGGCGCAGCATCACGAATGCTGTCACATGAGCAGTCGCCCCCAAATGCCTTTCCTCTTCTTTGTTTCATTTGTTTCTTCCCTATGCTTCGACTGTTCGGTCCAAATTCTCCATCAGCGTTCCGTCGTCATTCGCTTGTCAACCCCATTCAACATGCGGAATCCTTGAACGCCTTTGACGGCTGGCTTCGCCCCTTTCGGCGGGACTTTAGCCGCAAGCACCACACCACCTCCTAGTGTGTCGTTCACCAGCGCAGCCCCCATCTACAGCTTGGTTGATTAAGACAAGAAGGCACCCTGCGATTTAAGTCTCTAAGTCTCACGAAAGGTAAAATGGTGTGCCTTGGAACTGATGTGCGGCCCAACCAGTACTGCTGTTTCTTCGGTGGTGAGCGGTGCGACCTCGGAGAAGGCTTGTTCATATGCGACATGCAAGACTTCCGGGAACAGTACTTCTGCTGTTTGGCCGGCAAATGTGAATCCGCCGCAGTGACGAGTGAGGACTCGTCTCGCTCGTGGATATGGATTGTAGAGAATGGTGCTGTGAAAATTGTGATATAGGTTCGATCGAGAGACATAGCTCGGCTCGTGAGAGACTGAACTGCCCGTTTACGATTGATGCTGAGGCGGCTTGCGCTGCTTATTTGTTTCATTCGATTTCTATTTCCACTACTGTTGGAACTAAGAGTGAGGTGGCGGAGAGTGGGACGCTGGCTCGGCCGACTGGAAAGTTAGGGTGGTGGTTCTCAGAGTACGCCTGGGCCTGTGGCAAAGGGAAATCCAACGACTTCAGAGGAAGTAACTGCGTCCACGTCACCTAATGGGGCGCTATCGGGAAGATTCGAGATGGTTCATTTGGTGGTCTTCGGTGCTTTGATCGGGATCTCAATCTAGAGGTCACCGGGAGTTAACTGGTGATACATGGTATGAAACTGATCGTGAAATGACCAAATTTGTGATCTGAAACTTGAAGCTGAATCTGGGGTTGGCATAAGGCCGGAGTCGGCTTGGTTACTTTTGGCGTTGAATTTCAAAGTAATGAAATAACCCAAACGGGTCACTTCTAGGCTTTAAGCCACGGTTTGTTCAAGTTCGTTATCGCTAGCGAGGTAGACAAGCAGATAAGATTACTCCGAGAAGTCTCTTGAAATGCTTCAAGGCAATCATGGTGCTGAGTGCGTCCAGTCCGCTAGAAGAAGATCTTGAAGTTTCACGTCAAACTTTGTTGTGCACTCTTTCCGCTATTGAGCTCAAGACACGGGCTAAAGCGCCTATACTGGGTATGTATTTGGAGAGAAACTACTGGGTGAGACCGCAGACTGCAGAGAGGCCCCTCAATAGACTAGTTTCACATCAAAGCTATTAACACGCATGGACCTGTGGTCACTAACCTTACTCAGTTGTTCTCAACAGTCATCTACTAAATCATTGGTTTAAGGGGTATGTCCAAAGCCTGATATCTTTAGGTTGCCTGATGTATTAGGCCGCCTGACCGAGGGAGGAAGTGGCAAGGTCATTTCGATGTATCCAGGTCCGTCGATATACAATAGCATCTGCAGAAGGCCTACTGGGCGAACACAACCATTGCCTAATACCCGACCGCACAAAGCATACCTCCTTCTAGAATTTTTCATGAGGTCCGGCATGGAGGATTCTAACTCCCATCCCGACCGCCATCGAGGAAGTCCAGAATAGCCCCACTCCGGGTCGGATAAGATGTAAACATTGACGTCGTCGTTTCCTTGCCAGAGCTCGCCGTGGTAATCGTCAAACCCCTTTGCGATAACATTTTTCGTACGACCGGAATAGTCGAACACCACAAGCTTCCATATTTCGTAGGCGTCTTCCATGCTCTTTCTCTCATTTGATGGGCTATCCATCGAAGCGATACGTTCCTTGAGTTGGTTCATGTTGTTTACCTGAGCCGCAAAACTCCCCAGCGACAGTGCCGTGCACTCAATCACACCACCGTCGAAATCTGCGTTCACCAGGCATCGCCGTTGCCTCCGGTCATCAAATACATTCCCACTCTCCTGGAGGATACTTGCAATGAAATGATTTTTCCCAGGCATCAGAGGGTCCTCATTCCAGTTAGGTGCCCAGATTGGCAGTCCCTCGACGTTACTCGTCTGATTCCCCTCTTCGGATCTCACACTCATGGACCTAACGAGCACCGCAAGTAGTCCAAACCTCTCCGCGATCCACTTCGCAGTCTCCATATAAATCTGCGCTGTTGGCTTCTGATAGTCTGGCAGAAGCCCCTCGCCTTCTGCGCAATGTATCAAGCCATAGACGGAAAACACCTTGTCCCTTGGGTTTGTGGCTTTGCTGTAACGGACGGCGTCCAGAAAATGGAGAAGATTCTGCGCGTTCCAGTGGGGTTTGATGCCAGAAAATAGTGCCGGGCATGGTCTGCGATCATTGCCTCGAGCAAATTGCTCCGGTGGGCTGGGCAATTTCTGGAGTGTTCTTCTCGGGCGGCTTCGTGACTTGCTCGGATATCCTTGAATCACTCCTTCAACCCCCAACCTAGCTCGAACGAACGATTCGAGCGTTCGCCACGGTAACCATCGGGCAGCGCCGATCAGCCGGGGGTCTTTGGCTAGAGTGATTTCCTGGAGAATCCAGGCTCGATAGAAGTACCGGCGGCCGAGGAACCTTTCCAGTGACAGGCGTTGATCGGTGTCCAAATCAAGACCTCTCCGCACACTGTCGAAAGCCCTCTCCAACCCGGGATCTACTTCGCCAGCGTAAATGAGAACCTTGTCAGCCTCGTGATAGATCTGCGACATCAGGCGTACTTGGTGATTCTTCTCCTTGTCGTCGTCCTGGTTAATGCATATCGAGTCGATCCAAATGTTCCTTTCCGAGTGCTCGCTTCGGGCAGTTTGCAGAGCCTTCGCGCAGTTCGGGGTCACCAGCACTGGCCGGTCGTTCACCACGACCCAAGCTGTTTTTGCCATGTCGTTGTTTTCCCCTCCCCATGCGTATGATATGGCGCTGTACTCTGTCTCTGGATGGCTTGTATCGGCCAGCTCCATCTGGCAATGGATCCTATCGGACGTGCTTCCAGGAACGAGGGTAAGAATCCTCAAGTGAGTTTTCTTCGCCAGCAGCGCATCTCTGTAGATCACTCTGCTGTTAATGATGCTGTGGCGAGCTAGGCAAGGAGGATCTAGCAGGGGGAATTCGGCTCCTGCCTTCCCACAACTCATGCATGTGATGATGTTGTCGTGAACCTCGAGGTCCGGGTTCCCACACGGATCTTGGGAGGTGCCGTGGTGCCATTCAGCCATGGCGAGAAGCAATCAAATGTTCAGGGACGATGGACAAGTAGATGGCCAAGACTCAGTTGGGTTCGGCAAGCCCCCCCTCCCCCAAGTTAAATATTCTTACCCCCTCTACTGTAGACACAGCCTGCTTGATGCGGCGGTCTCTTACACTACCAGGTAAATACAGCCTCAACATCTTCCCGCTCCACCTTCAGAGACAGAGGCCAAAAACACAAGTACTATAGGTCCCAATCAATCGTAACACATCAGAATCACTTGATTAAAAAGCGCCTTCGTCGACAATCGTAACAAGAACAACCACCAAGCAGAAGCCCCGAGGTATGACTCGAACAGCAGAGCGCCTGGATCATGAAAATTAAAGCCCGTGAGCTGGGACATATCCTTTTCCCGCCTTCCCAATGCAATACAGAAGTTTCCCGCCTCCAATCCAAGAAGCGCCTTCAGACCACCCTCTGCCAGCCCATATACAGTCCTGCGTCTCAAGCATGTTGCTTGTTTCCGAAAGGTTCGGCTTTTTTGGGTTAGATAGAGACTTTTTTTTTCCCTCGATGTTTTGTGTGAAACGGTGTACATGTGTGGCTGGTTTCAAAAGTAGTAGTGCTGTTGAGGCTGGCCGGGCGGGGGCTGGGCCACGAAGTCAAAGTTCATCGTGTCGACGCCTGAGTTCCACGGGTCGGGTGACTCTGTGTTCTGATTAGCTACGGGTCGGACAATTGCGTTGAAATTGGGGCTCACATACCCCACCAGATCGATTCGTAGAGGTCCATAGGCGACATGTACGTCGACGGGTCCATGTTGGCGATATTTTCCATGCTTACGGGGGGATACGCCATACTGCTTTTTCGTTAGCATGTGGCTCTTTCGGCGAGATACACGAGTTGCATACTTTGGGTTATACTCAGCCATGGCCGTGCCATTCTGCATCTCGGCCATGGCCATGGCAGCATCCTGATGAGGATCAATACCGAACGGCTTGCCGGCGCCGTTTCCGTTGCCGTTGCCGTTGGCTCCCATGGGGCCCATAAGCATCGGAGGCAACGGGGTTCGCGCTCCACTTCCGGTGCCGCTAGAGTCCGTGTCGTTTTTCTGAGATGTGCCCATGATGGTGCCGTGCTCGTAAATATTCCTTAGCGCCGTGAGCGCCCTCCACAACGGACCCGAAAGCTCAATGTCCTTGTCCGTCTTGGGGATGTGCACCGAGGGCGAGGTAGCCTCCTTCGCGGCCGTCGCGGACAGCGCGGCGATGAGATCGCCCTGTAATTGACGCACCTCGGGGCTGTTCTTGGTCTCGCCCAAGATGCCGAGGAGAAGGGCCGACGAGAGACCGTGGTAGGTGAAGGCCCAGCTGCGGGTGGGGATGACGGAAAGCTGGTGCATGGCGAGGAACATGCGGACCGTCTCTGCGAGGTTGTGCTGGCACTTGTCGGAGAGGTGGCGTTTCTGCTCGGGGGTGAGCTTGGTGCAGTCCCTGCGCAGAGCGGGGCGGCAGCAGACAGAGATGACGAAAGAGGTGTGCAGGCGGACGGCGTAGTGCTGGAGGCGGTCGATGGCGGTCTTGCACTGTTCCTTGATGCGGATGTTGGGAGCGACCATGTTGCGGAGGGACTCGACGGCCTCGCAGTTCTCAACCATTTGCTCGTAGGAGACGGTGGTGGCGACGTCGGGGTTGAGACGGCGCGAGATGATTTCGCAGAGGTGGTACATGGTGTCGAGGTAGCCGTACTCGCCGGCGATGGTGTGCTGGACAGTCGGGATCGGGCAGCAGGGGATGTTGGTCATGGGCGGGCGGTCGAAGGACAGCGACGTGAGGGTGTCGTGCCAGACGCAGGTCCACCACAGCTTGCGGCGGATCATTTCCTTGGACTGGCCATCGTTGCGGTCACTGTCTCTGCCGTCTGAGGGGTTCGGGCGGTGGAGACCAAGTGATTGAGCGAGTCGACATGTCAGCCCGAGGAGAGCCCATGAAGCCTCTGCTTTCATGTCATTCAGGAGGACGAAGCTGGTTAGTAGCAGCGCCTGGATGGAGTCGAATGTGGGTCTGTCAAATTTTGGGCCTGGTGTCAGCGGACGGAGGCGCGGGTTTCTTCGCGATGGGTGTGACTAACCTTAGGAGGAAGTTTCCAAGCCTCAGGAAGTGGAACGAAATCTGGATGTATTTTTGCGAGTCTCTCGTGCGGATGTGGTAGGGTGAGTCGTGGTACTGTGAGCCGACAGCTAGCAGGGCGAAGAGAATGGCCAGCCATGATGCCGATACCGGCTTGGGCGTCCTCGTCGCGTTGCTTGCGTTTCGCGCCCTGTCCTCGAGATAGACCATAAGCTTAGACTCGAGGTCGTCAATGTCGACGACAAAGCCCCAGAATTGCTGCGGCGTTTCCTTGTATGTGCGAAAGAGTCTGTCTCGTCAGTGAGTGTGTCCGCTATGAGATGGGTATGTGTGACCCTACTTCATGACCTCACGGTCTGACGGCAGCTCTGCTGAGATCTCTCTCGTTAGACTGTCGAGGTGCTTCGACGACATGAGCGGGAAGGGCGCCGACGTATCGAGGCCGAGTATGGACCTCATGTCCTGGCGGATGTCGATGCCCTCCTGCAGCTCGTCGGCCGCCGACTGTTCGCGGAGCAGAGACGGGATGCTGTTTTGGCCGAGATAGCGGGTGACGGCCTCGGGGGCCTCGGTCTCTTCCACGCTTGCGGCGACTGCTCCGCCCGACGAGGACGCCGGATTAGTAAACGAACCGCTGCCCAAGAAGGAGAACGACGGCGCAGGTCCCGCTAAGCCACCACCGGGGTTTGATGACGATGATGATGCTACAGCGGACGGTGCTGGTGCTGTGGCGGAGGAGGCAGTGGACTTACCGATGGCCGTGCGTGGCCAGGCCGCCGCCGCGCTGGGGACGGATTCCTGTCTCAGCGGAGGAGCGCCGGCGGCGACGTCGGCACCGGGGCCTTCGGGGGAGTGAGGTCTTTTCCGGTTGTTGGCGTTAGCTGTTGTTGTGGCGTTGGCTGCGGCGCCGCCTTGAACGCTGCCGCTCTCGGTGGTGACGGAACCGGCGGGTTTGTGGTGAGTGCCGTTACGATTAGGCTTGTATGAGCACAGTTGAGGGTGTTCGCGCTTGACGCAGTTTTCGCAGGGCTGTTTGTTGTCGCATTTCACCTTGCGCTGGCGACATGGCCAACATGCTGTGCCTAAAAAGGTGTCAGTTTTTGAGTCATGAGGACGTGATTGAGTGAGTGAGTGAGTGAGAGGCATAGAGCGCTCAGCAGCGACGAGTCCCAAGCATGAGAGCATTGAGCCCATGGTGCTGAGGGCGATGATGACGGGGGACGTAGGCAGCTGAGGCAATCGCCACTGAGACTGCGGTCGCCCATGGCAGGTTACGCCTCACTTACCATAGCGGACCTTGCGATGAGAGTGGATGATGCGGTTGGCCTCCTCGGGGGTCAGGTCGTCGATGGAGACCAGGTCCGGCGTCGGCGTCGTCTGCGACTCGGGCATGATGGAGACGAAGTTCAGCTCCGTCGAGCTCGCATCAGATGCGGGGTCGGCGAACTACGGTGACGGCGGCGCGGTGATGCTCGGGGAGGGGTGTTTGCTGTGCGCGCGCAAGGTGCAAACTCTCATGAAATGGGACAGGCGTGAAGAGAAGGTGGAAACCCCCTTCCAGGCCCGTCCGTCGCGGCTCACGGGATCGGAGGGGCGCAACGGCTCCGGGAGGTTGAATGCTAGACGAGAAGACCGAGACGGCGACAGCGACGGCGACGGCGGTGGGTTTCCCTTTTTTTTTTCTTTCCCCCCGCGAGATCTGGATGCGGATGTCGTTCGGTGCTGGGGTGGTGGTGGTTGTTCGGGATCAGGGTAGCCGGTCGCGCGGGCGGGCTTTGAACGAAAGGCAGGCGGCGGGCTGGCGGTTAAACCGTTGGAGGTTGTTGTTTGTGCCTTTTGCCGCTGCTGGACTCTCACCGCATGCACTGCGCCAAAAGATATGCGGCTCCTTCGAGAAGGGTTTGAAGGATACTAAGCCGGCTACCTAAGGTTCGTAGTGGATGGTCACTGGATGGTGGGCAGGTAGGGGAGAGGTGGATGTTGAAGCTCGAATGCCGAGTGTCCGAGAGGATGGCGAGGCAGGCGCTTAGAGGAAACGGCACACGCGACAGCGAGGAGTAGCTGAGTTTGGAGATGTGAAGTAACCCGGAAGCCAAGAATTGAAGAACTTCAAAGAGGGGGTCGCGAAGGGAAAATTGAGAGCAAGGCCACCAGTCAGTGGTAGTAGCTTAGACAACGCCCGGAAAACAAGGCAAGGCAAGGCGAGGCAAGGTAAGGTAATATTGAGCAAGAAGAGAACTGCCACGAAACAACGGCACGGGAGATGCGGGGCCGGCGAGGGTGTGTGGCTTTCGTCTCGTCTCCTCTTTTTTGCTTAGCAATGTGTTGCTCGTTGCATTTTTCCCCTTTTTTTTTTCCTCCTTCGCCGGAAGAAGGCCAGACAAGTCAGTGTGGCTGTCGATGTATTCGGCAGTAGCTCGGGACCCTATGTTTTTTCTTTCCCCTTTTGTCTTCTTTCCTTGGGTTAAAAATAAAGGCCGTCAGCGAGCAGCGACAGTCAGCCCAGTCACCTTAGTCATCAAGAATCTTAAAGCCGGCCAGCAAAGCGACCGGGATCACTCAATGGTCGGAGCGGCCTCGGGTCGCTGTGCTAGTGCTCGATCGGGAATAGTCAGCCTTGTCTGCCAAGACCCTCAAGGCTTCTTGACCCCACTTTTGACCGATGTTCTAGTCCCAGCCGTTTCAGACTCTTTTCGCAAATTTTTGAGGACATTGTTTTTTAAGAGCGATGTTCTCTTTTCCCCTGGTTCCCTTCCAAGAGCTGGAACTGGATGTGCTCGCAGCTTAGGTAACGCATACATATACTTATCGGTAAACTACCTTACCTGAGTAGAAATATAGACCGACTGTGATTGGGCGTATACCTTCGGTAAGGTACCTTATCGACCGAGCTCGGAGTCGACGTCATGAGCGCGCGGAAAAATTCCGATGGGTCTCTCTGCCCAAATACTTCATTTGTTGGTCCACCGGTTGGTTCGAGGGAAAGCTGAGTTAACAATCCAACGAACCATCTCTCTTCCCCCTTCTCTCTGTTTTGATCGCTGCAATTCATTTTGAACTTAACTCATGAGTTGGACTCGCGCAGAACATCGCACCAAAACGAGCTCAATTTCACTACTACGATTGTCACAGTCGTTAACGTCATTTCATCCGGTGCGAGGGCCTGATCTTTTTTTCTGACCGCCCAGTTGCGTCACTTCTGATGACTGCTCGAGTCATTCGCCCCCGCATCCTTAATTTGAGCCTCTCTGCCGTGCCGATTCAATAAAGATTGTTGATAGCAATCGGGAAACTTTTCTCTTTTTCTGGCACGGATAAACGATGTTGCGAGTATCTCGGTCGAGGGGAGAAGCATAGAATCACAACCGAGGTCTTCATGGGCTTGCAGGACTAGAAACCTCAGGCAAAAGCAAGACATACCATCATGAATGAACTGGTAGGCATGTTGATTAAAACTAATGACTTAGGCGCCACGCTATCCACCAGGCGCATTGTTGTGATATCTAAAGAGATGCACTCAGGGGCAGGTCTCTCGATGAGCTGCCCACCCACACCTTCTTCGGGTACTGGCTCATCACCCAGTTCTGGCTGACAGTATCCCAGTTGCTCAGATCGCGTCTGGTGAGGTCCGCCGTGAAGATAGCAGATGCGCCAGGCGCCATGGGAATGCGGTCGAAACCTCGCAGCACCTTGACCGGGTCTTCAGGGCCTCCGAGAGAGACGTAAAGCTGCACGACCTCGTCGCCAGCGACGTCGCCTGTGTTGGTCACGGTGGCAGTCACCGTGTAGAGAATGTCCCACAGTTGGGGGTTTCCGCCGGGGCTGCCAGAAGCAGGGTGCTTGGGCTGCGGGCTGCTCTCCAGAGCCTTCGGCGGCAGGAATTCCTCGGCAGTCTGGCCGAAGTGAGGGTCTCCAGAGGCTTCCCGGGCGTCCGAAACGTTCAGCCACGGGTAAATGAAGTTGTAAATGTAGCGAGCCTGGTCCTGAGGGAAGACGTAGTCGGCCAAGTCAGTGCTGTGGTTACCAAACGTCGGAGCGGCGGCCGTCTCGCCCGTGGTAGGCCTGTACTCTCCTGCGTCCCGCTTGCTGACCACCAAGTTGGAGTACTCGAACTTGGTGTACGAGAGACCGAACCCGAAGGGATAGATCGGCGCAGTGCCGCTGGAGTTCTGGTAGGTTCCATTGCTGCTGCCTGATGTAGCACGGTCAAAGTAGCGGTAGTCGATGAAGACGCCCTCGGTGAAGTCGTCTTGAGGGGCGCCCTGGCCGTTATTGGGCTCGTACAGGACGTCGGCGCCGTAGCTCTCGCGCGTCGGGCCCCAAGTGAAGGGAGACTTGCCGGCGGGGTTGACGTCGCCATAGAGGACGTCAGTGATCGAGTTGCCAGACTCCTGTCCAGGAAGACCGGCCCAGAGGATGGCAGTGATGTTGGGGTTGGTGTACCAGTCGGTCACCAGGACGGGGCCGGTTGAGTGAATGACGACGATGGTGTTGTTGGAAACGGCCGACACGTTCTTGATCAGTTCGTCTCCAGAGTTCCAGAGAGTCAAGTTTTGGCGATCGCCCTCGTTGCCGCCGACTGAGATGTAGCCCTCTCCAGAGTTGGCGTTGACAAAGACGATGGTCGTTGCGTCAGCCTGAGAAACAAGATCGGCCGTGGCAGCAGAGTCGTAGTTGCTGAGAATGCTCTCGTAGCGAGTGCCATCATCGAGCGCGCGTCTCTGCAGGGCCTGGTCTGGGGTAACTAGGTAGGGATAGTTGGAGGTACCCGACCCCCAGGCAGCGCCGAGTGTGCCCTCGTTGCAGCCACGGTCTTCGCAACTGTTGGGACCAGCAGGGTTGGGGCCAGCGTCCTCTCCGATGACGGCCAGGAATTTGGGCTTATTCAACGGAAGAGCCCCTTCGTTCTTGAGCAGCACCGTAGCCTTGGCGCCAATCTCACGAATGAGGTTGGAGTGCTCCTTACCCTTACGAACGTCCTTGTGTTGGTTGATGGTCTGGACATTCTCCATGGCGTAATACTGTAGAGGTCCAACAGTGTCCAAGGTCCAGGAGGAGAAGCTGATGTCCGGCTGCTCTTCCACAGTCATGCCAACCTTGAAGAATGCGGCCATGATGCGGAGAGCCATATCGTCAAGTCGGTACTCGGGAACGGTGCCGTTGAGGACAGCAATGGTAAGGTTGGTTCCCCAGAACGTTTGGCCCGTGTTGAAGGATGTGTCACCAGGCATGCTCATGTCCAATCCAGCGACAGCAGTAGCCGCGCCAGCGTGCTGGGCCTGCCAATCACTCATGACAAATCCGGGGAAGCCAAGCTCGTCCTTCAAAAGGCCGTTGATGAGCTTAGAGTTCTGGCACCCGTACGAGTTGTTGACCTGGTTGTAGGAGCACATGATGGAGCCAACGCCAGCGCGGACAGCGTCAGCAAAGGGCCACATGTAGAGCTCGTGCATAGTCTTGTCATCAATGTTGGACGAAAGCGACTCGGTGATGTTGTAGCCGTAGTCGATAGCCTCGGATGCTTGTCTGAAGTGCTCTTGTTCGTTGCCGACGAAATGCTTGGCGCAGGCGATAGCACCAGCGTCCTGGATGCCCTTGACGCTCTCAGCCATGAAAACACCGGTCAAGTAAGGGTCAACCGAGAAGCCCTCCCAGTTGCGGCCGCCCGCTGGGGCGCGACCGATAGGCCCGGCGACGGGTGCCAAGACAACGTCAACACCCTTGGCTCTGTGCTCGGCGCCGATGGCCTCGGCTCTGCGGTAGACCAACCTACGGTCCCAAGTGGCGGCGACCGTCTGGCCAGAGGGGAAGACGGAGTTGTAGTCGCTGTAACGGATACCGACAGGGCCGTCTTGCATGCAAAGACCGCGCAGGCCGAGGCGGGGAACTGCGCCGACGTTGCCGACGCAAAGATCTCCTTCCCATCTGAGAGCTTGTCAGAACCAATTGGAACGGATAAGTTACGAAAAGCTTACCCAACACCAGTTGTCAAGTTGACCTTCTCAAGAAGGGTCAGTTGGGAAACGAAGTCCTTGGCTTTTGCGTAGGCATCCGCCCAGCCATCGGCACTAGGGTCCGACCAAGGCGAAGGGTAGACTGGCGGAGAGTATGCGAGGTCGCGCTTACACGGTTGTGTTAGCCCAAAGAACCCGAAAACAGAGACGAATCGCATGGCTAAAATAGGGATACGGAATGGGAATGGCCAAAGAGTGACCCAACAAAACAAGACTTGGCCACGCGAAGCTCTCAAAGCTATAAAGACTGCAGATGCCACTTGATCGCGCCCAAAATGATGCCGGGAGATCAGTGTCTCGAATTGGCGACGGAGCTACATGCCCAGCGACGCAAGTATTGCCCAAGTCACAGTAATACGAGACCATAGTGGTGGGCTTCACGCGGCAGCAACGTACCTTGTGCAACTTTCCCTCAGGCGTCACAGCAGCAACAACGTGGTCAGCTGCTGCCAGCAGCGCAACAGCCACAGCTTGTGTCCTCATCGTGGACCCAACTCGATATCAACTGCCGTCTCAGCTCAAGTTGTACGGGGGTAGGACCTGTCGAAAGTGAAGAGGTCAAGACACAACAACAGGAAGTGCTTCTCGTCGAGTGAATCAGTCGGTGGCACGGCGTCCAATGGCACCGGTACGGCGTAGGCTCGTGTGATGTAGTCGGGGAAGACAAGCAGGCGAGGATGAACGTCTGTTATGGAAAGGGTTGACTCGAGGAAAGGGAGCACGGTGTCTGAACAACAAGTTGGATGAAGACAGGTGCGGCTGCAGCTGCTTAAATGTTGGTTGACAGCAGCTGGGAAGGGCGTCCGGGGTAGCTCCGGGACGAAAGTTCCCTCCCAGTCTTTCCCCTTTGCAGCAAGCACGACGTGGTGAGGGTAGCTCGGCAGGTTGGCAAGTTCTGTTGATCTGGCCCCGGTCTGATGATGCAACAGCGCTCTCCTGCTTAAAAGTTGGCAAGGTATGGGGACCGGCTCTGTGGGCTTGGCAGATGAGGGCTGGGACTGGGACTGGGACTGGACACGAAGTATCCCAACGCTTCTCGAGTAAAGCGCGCAGAGGACGCGTGTGTCGGTCTTTGGCGCGTTATTGATGTGAGGGGAGAAGTGCGCGGGGTCGAAAAGATGGAATATCAGGCGTGGTGAGGGTCAGATGGGTTGAAAGTGGAGGGTCGTCTGCAAGCTAAGGTAGACTGGGTCCATTGCGGTTGAAGCTGCCTTTTGTCGACTTTGGAGATGGGAGCTTGGAGTAAAGGCCAACAGCTATCTAGTCTGGGGATTGTAATGAGAGCTGAGTCGTGAGGGGGCCAGCAAGGCTTAGGCTGCATATGGTATGTCATGACGAAAAGGGCCGATCGTCCAGAATGCGATGGCGGACAGTACGAGCCCAGTCGGACGGGGCAGGACAGGCTGAGTAAACAGCCATTGGACCATCGACGTGGTCATATTTGGAACCAGTGGCTACTGGGTTGGGGTGAATGAGCCGATGAGCTGGTGGTCACGCGGTTTGCCAACCAAAAAAAAAAAAAAAAAAAAAAAAAAAAAGAGAAAGGGCGTACACTAAAGAAAGGGCGTGCACTCAAGGAAGGGCCCTACTCTTGAAATAAAAATAAAAGATATGAAAAATAACTCCCCACTTTTATTTTTCTAATTTCTAAATAAAAGTGACTAATTGTACCTCAATATATCTTTTTTACTGAGGTATACTGTGGTTAACTTAGTAGGTGTGCGCCTTTTTTTATAAGCCGCGTGGTGGTGTTCAGGTAGGTAGGTAGTTATAGAAGATAGAGGTGGCCAAGACACTGGGAGACGGAACGAGAAGGAACGGACGGATATGGGGAAGATACCGGGGTACATGCCACCTACCTTACTACCTTACCCAGAAAGCCAAACCACTGACTGGAACCGGTGGGGAAATGGGGCCGTTTTAGGTACCTACCTAGGTACCTCAGGTACCTCAGGTAAAGTGCAGTGACAGGAGAGAAGAAACGACGAGGAAACTGGGTTTTGACCCTCTTAATTGGCAAGCTCGGGAAAGCCTGGCATAGGTATCTTACTTATTGGACAGGAGTCTGGCAAGTACTCTACGTAGTATAGCCGGCATTGAGATGCCAGGAGAGAAGGAAAGGCGCCAACCTCAGCGGCGATGAGGGTCATGACCGCTAGGAAATATGGCTTACGCGGAGACTTCGGAGTGGCTGCATGTATCTCGGCAGTACTGCTCCCGCTAATATGTTCATGGTCTAGGAGATTTTCCCAAGTGACCGACCATCAAGAAAACTTGGATCGTGACTAATTAGGTATTTACTGACAGCTGTAGCTTAGTAGGCAGCAGCGTTGCATCGATGCTTGGTTACCCTGGGGAACTAACCATTGACTGGCGACTGATGATGGATCGTATCCTCAAGGTTCTTCTTTTTTTCTCAGACGAACAAGAAGAAAACCGTTCGTGATTGAGTAAGCAAATGCCCTAGAGCCGGCATTGTCGATTACTTCACAAGCGGCCGCAGATTGGAGTAAACGCTCCCACCCCACCCCATCGGCACTTGTCTTGCTTGGCGAAATATTTGTATCCGGAAAATGTTTTGCAAACATTGTTTTGTGCACATTCCAAAAGGAATGATGTGACCCTGCCTGGGATGGCCGCACCAAAGCCTTGGTACAGTCTTAAAAATACCTCGCATGCTTGAGTCGTTCAATTGACCCACAATTTTCTTTTGATCCCCGTCTCATCTTGCCAGTAAACGTATGCTTAACTCTCTTGACTCTATTCACCCTTTTCCATCCCAACTGCATGAACTGACAAAGAACCCTCATCAAAAAGTCTAACTGACTCTTCTTGTCCTTCTTAATTCATTATTATTCTTATTCCCGAACACTACAACAGCAAAAAGCACGCGCTAATCGCTTCATGACGCCATTACCTGCTAGGTAGCTCATCCCCGCCACTTGGCCGCAGCACTTTTGTGCAACCACTTTTTATTCTCCGTCTCTTCACATCCTCCCCCATCTCCCCCGCATTTGTAACCCGTCCATATCCATCGGACCCCTGTTCCACCCCTCGTCACTTTCCCCGGCCTTCTCTCCATAATGAAGACGGCCCACCGCTAATCATCGTCCGTCAAGCTGCTTGTTGCCAAGCGGCGGGGCCACTGAGTCTTTCGGCCCGTTTACCAATCGTTGGAGAAGACTTCGTTGCTACGTCGTTTGGATGGGGAATGAAGCGGGGAGACTAGAGAGTGACGAACTTAGGCAAGACCGCATCGAATTCTGGTCTGACGTCCACCTACGTTCTGCAGGCAAAGCAGGTGACGTTCCAGCGGATATCTCTATCCGCGTTGGTGCGACCAGTCCAAGTCGCGCCAACCTGTCGCTGGCCTGCCCAAGATTTACGTGGCTGTGTTCGGTGAGAATTAAGCTGCGAAAGAAGCTCACTACATACACTCAAGGTGTCTATTGCTAGCCCGCACTGAAATCCAACGACTATGTACAAGAGCTTGAAATTAAAGTGGCTCGCATAGCCTCAGCAAAGCCCAATTTCGCGCGCCTCGAACCGTGAACGCCGCATGCGCTACCGTTGCCCAACGCTAGTTCCTAATTGCCAGGCCCGATCGTGCTCCACGAGTCGAGAAAAACGGCCCGAACGGGCTCCATTCTTGCTCCATCTGCTCTCGATCGTCCGGCCCTGCGTTCCGACGACCAGCTCCCTTCATGTCTTAGTAAATCCCAGGCAGGATTCTCCATCGGACAATCTTCTTGTACTTCTCCCAGTCCTCGCCGTACTTGCGCGCGCACTTGTCGTCGTCGCGACGGTCGCGGTGAATGAGCAGAATTGCGAAGTAGAGGATGTAAAAGTAGGTGAAGGGGATTCCCCATCCACGCGCATCGCCCTGGATAACCTCACGACCGTCAGCCATCTTAAAAGCTCCTGCGACACCACGCGCCACGTATCCGCTTCCGGCACTGACGATCTTGTATCCCGCCATGCCCGTGGGTAGGCTGTACGGCCACGCCTGCAGCCAGTCGCCGAGGTAGTTAATGTGTCGCGCGACTCCCCACCAGCCAGTGATCAGGAGACGAGTGCCGGCCTTTGTCTCGATATACTTCAGGTGGGCAACGCTCGGGTCGTTCGGGTTGTTGCGGAAAGCATTCTTCTGGCTGTTTGACGCGCGGAAGATGAAGAAAGCGGCGCCGATGATGCTCAGGATTCCAGCCATGCCGAGCGGGCTGACCGAGACAGGGTAGACGGCCAGGTACTTGGCCTGAAGCGAGTACATGAAGGGCAGCCAGGCAACATCGCCGAATGCTAACATAAAGCCGAAGCCATCGGTGATGATGTCAATGGTCGTCAGGATAGCAGGCTCGTTGTACCAGCAATCAATCACGTATACGGTCTGGACGGCGGAGACGAAGACGATGCTGTTTGTAACGAAGCCGTAAGTGCGGTACTGCTGAGCCATCCAGGCGAAGTTTACCAGAGACCAGCCAAGGAGACCGGGTCGGACTTCCATGAACTCTTTGATATCAATCTCGCCGATGACGGGGATGGTGACGCGGGGGTTCAGCTCTCGTCCAATAAACCAGTCGTAAACCAAGTTGCCGGTGTGTCCGCCCTCAGCGAGCTCCCGGCTTTCAGTATTGCCAGGCTTGACGCTGAAGCTGCGCACGTAGACGAATGTAGCTGCGCCGAAGGCAATCAGCATGTTGGCCGTGACGACCTGAATGTAGTTGTCGGTAATGAAGGTCCAGACGGGGAATTCGGCGCCCTGGGCGATAGTCCCAGCAAGGCAGAGGGTCAGGATGAACATGCCAGAGGCAAACGCTACTTTCGTCAGTGGCTGCCGAAACTCTGCGTGAAGTGGGATACTGACAATTAAAGCGGTACTTGAGCTTGCCGCCAGATGCGAGCTGGACGCCCTCGACCTCGGTAGCAGGCAGGAAGCGGTACAGCAGGGCATTGAAAAAGTAGTATCCCACAACAATACCGGTAACCTTTGTGCTTCCCAAGCCCATGACGCCCTCCTGAGGCCAGCCGACTTCGCTCTTAAGCTTTTCCAGGGTCAAGTTTTTGGGGTCGAGGAGGGAAGGAGCGGGACAGCCGGAGACATCGTTGCAAGCAAACGCGAAGACGTATACTAGGACGGGGAGGATGATGGAGATGCCGAAGGTGCCAATACTGTAGGAAAGATTGTGTCAGTTCAGCAAACCGATTCATCGTGACATGAAATACTCACGGTCCTCCAAAGTGATAGCCATGGGGCTCTTGGGCCGCGTCTTTGGCCATCGTGAACTTTTTGGTGGGGCGTCGCGTGTTGTTTTGGTTTGGCGTTTGTGTGGCAGTACCTTCACGTGGGCGGGATTTGACCCTTGGAGACGTCGATGTATCTTCTTTTTTGCCCGTCAGCGCGGGACTACGAAGACGAGGTTCTGACAGAATGTCACCGTCGATTCAATGTTGGCAAAGAGGCTACGTATGGAGGCCGAAGGTGTTTTGCGCCGGAGCTCAGGTTTCCGGGTGACCTCACGGGCGCGTTCACGGGGGTTCGATGACGCTAACGAATGGTCTGATTGGGTCCCGCGCGGCTTTGCAACTGAACCAATAATGGAACGCAGCCCCGGAGGAATGGTTCCACCGAGACGCACGGCTTGCGGGAGGCGGGGCATGCAAGAGCATCGGACGATAGGTATCAAGTTTAGATGCACACAAGCATAATTACCTTAGGTTTGAGAGGTTGATTTCAACACAGACAGGTCCTAGAAGCGCAATTTGCTTATCTCAATTTGGCAATTGCGATGAGCATCTTTCCGTCTTAATTAGGTACAGCGGAATCTCAGGGGATAAGCGAGGTAAGGCACGTTGCCAAGTGCCGTTTCTGGGAGGTGTGCTGCTGCTGATCATGGCAAGCAGCCTCTTCCTTATGTAATCTCCATACGACGCCACATGACCGTGCTGAAATGGGATGCGGAAATGCTGCAGCTCAGTAAATGCAGCCTGCAGGGAGCGCTCATCCACCAATCAATGCGCCGCTTCCCGTCACTCCCGTCCCCCATCAGCGTCTCCCTGTGAAAGGCTGACGAATGGCCAAGTGGCTTCGAACTCCTCGTCCACCCCCAAACTTTTTCTTTCGACGTCCCTTTCGACCACCTTTACACGATCTTGGTCGTATACCGTACGCATAGCAGCGTCGCTCGCTTCATTTCCCAATTCTCTAGATTTATTTCCGTTCATTGGCAATTGATATCACAGGCTCTTGAAGTCCCACGCTCCGCCGCGCTCCACAGCGCTCACTCCCGCTTCTACGACCAGTCCAATCGCTGCCTGGACCTCTATTGCGATACCAAAACGACTCAAAACTATGCGTTTCCTGCATTCCTCCAGCTTCATCCTGCTCCTCGCAACAGCATCGACAGCGACCGCCGCCGACACCTCGACTTCCTCGACTACAACGAGCGTGCCGGCATGTACGGCAGCTTCCAAGAGCGGGACGGGCGGGCCATTCTACGATCTGCGCCCGGACATCGCCGTCAAGCCGGAAGATGGCAAGTCGTCCAAGAGCGCCGTCACGACCGACTACCATGCTAGGGGCTGGGATTATGGCAAGAACTTCACCCTCAACATTTGCGCGCCCGTCATCGATGCTGTTGAAGATGTAGTGGGGTTGCGCCCAGGCGAGTCCAAGAACGTCAGCGCCTACTACACTTACAAGACCGAGATCTTCTCCATTGGGTACGACGTCGTTCTCCGCCGGCAATTAAGGCCATGAAACTAATTGAGGCGCATCGCAGACAAACGAATATGGACATCCAGACTCGCGGGCGCGTTCTGGTGCTCCAGTACAAGAACGGTTCTCCATGCGGCGAGAGCAAGTCGAAGAGGTCGACGGCCCACGACGGTGCCGCCTACAACAGGTACACCGACGATGACGATAGGACGCTCATCTCGGCGTCAGGCAACACCCAGAATAAGGTGTCCGCCGAGAAAGACGAAACGACGACCCGCCGCAAGTCTGCGACCATCTCCTTCCACTGCGACACGGAGCAGGTCGGTGGAGCAGCCCACATTTCCTTCGTCGGCTCAGATCCCGATGATTGCGCCTATTTCTTTGAGGCCCGTTCCCAGCACGCCTGCCCCAGAGCCGAGCCCCACCAGCCGGGCAGTGTCGGTCCTGGAAGTGTCTTTGCCATCATCTTCGTCATCGCTGTCATGGTGTACTTTGGCGGAGGTGTGTTCTACCAGCGGACCGTCGCACACGCCCGGGGCTGGCGGCAGCTGCCTAACTACAGTCTCTGGGCCGGCATCTGGGGGTTTATCAGTGTAAGTTGAGATCCTAAACCACTCGTTCAGGTTCACGAAACTAATGTGGGTACAGGATATGTTTGTCATTGCAACATCGTCGTGTGCTCAGCTTTTGCCCGGTAGGCGTGGCTATCGTCACCTGTCAGGATCGCCGAGCAGGGGACGTAACCGTGAGGATGAGAACCGACTGATAGACCAGCTCGACGAGGAGTGGGACGACTAGTTTGCGTACAGTTTACAATGGCATCGTGACTTCATCTTTTTCTTTTCACTGTCGTTGCACATTGGGCATTGGAATTCTTTTCAGGGGATGAACGTGAGTCGCAGGCAACCTCCCTAGATACCCCATGTGACAACAAAATGCATAGACGATTTATGGCTTTTGCTCTTACAAGCCGGTGCGATTACTATGATGCAGTTCTCCTTCTTTTTCTTTCAGCTGCCCTGCCTCAACTATAGCCCGGAACGAAGTCGCTCCGCGAAGTCCTTGACCGTTGACACAATGTCCGCGTCTTGAGCCAGCCCGAGCTGGAGCGCCTTTGACACGTCGAAAAGCGCCGGCCAGCTGCCCACAATAGCCTCGATCTGCGGATTTCTCTGCTCAGTCACCTTCGCCCGAGCCTCGAATCCTCCGACGACTTCTAACGCGTTCAGAATATCCGCCACTGTGACCGTGATACCCGGCAGGTTCACAACCCTCGACAGCCCAAAGTCCTCGTTGGGTATGTCCTTTATAGCAACCAAGTTGGCAACCACCGTCCTCGGGGAGCACACCCACATCGCCAAGTCCGGCCCTACAGGCAGAATGTTCTCCTCGCCCTTGAGAGACTCCCTCACGATCCCCGACGCGAAGGATGACGCAGCAGCGCTGGGCGCTCCCGGACGAACGATGATGGTCGGCAACCTCACGATCCTGCCGTCGAGCAGACCTCGGCGAGAGTAGTCTCCCACCAGAGTCTCAACGATGAGCTTCTCCGCGCCGTACGACGATTGCGGCGTGGGGCAGGTGGTCTCGGTGACGACTTGGCCCCCGACCGGTCCGTACACGGCCAATGAGCTGGGGAAGACGACAACGGTCCCACGGTGAGGCGAGGTCGGCTGCCGGAGGGCGTCGAGGATGTAGCGGTGGCTGTCCAGGTTCACGCGCAGGCCAAGGTCGAGGTCCGCCTCGGCGCCGCCAGACATGATGCCGTGTAGCAGGTAGATGGCATTGAAGCGGGAGTGGTGCGAGAGGAGGCCCGCGACGGCGTCCGGTGCCGTCAGGTCCGTCTGGAGGGCTGTTGTGCGCGATGCGCCGTCTGGGACGATGGAGGCTGGGGGGATGGCCGGGGTGGTGATGTCAGTTATTGTGAGGTGGATTGTGGGGGAAGAGAGGAGGAGGGCGGTTGTGAGCTCCTGGCCTATGAAGCCTGCGGCGCCGGTTATGAGAATGTGATTTGCTTCCATATTTTTTGGGCTTTTGTTGTTATGTGAGATGGTTTAAGAGTGAATCTTTTTCTGGGGGTTGATGATGTTGGTATTTTGGTGGTGTGAGTAGCTAGATGAGGGTCCGAGAGGGGATGACGTATGTGTTCCATGAGATTTCAGTCCCAAGCACTCTCAAGCTCACAGACCAGAGCTGAAGACTTTACAACGAAAAACTGCTTTTGAAGCTGAGGAATGCTGCATCTCACGATCGCAGCTTGCATTACGTGATTGTTCGTTGTAGGCCACCACGTTCGGCCTTTAAGTGCGATACTCGGCATTCTCTCCGATGTGGCTCGGAACACTGTGGCTGCCCGCGCCTCATCAGCCAGAACATCAAGGCTTACAACGTGGACTCGGAGGGCATCAAGCTAGAAGTCTAGGGGGGCTGCCCGGATGTGATCTTGGAGTCATCCGGGGAAGCCTCGAGCTTCGGGGGTTGCCCGTCGGGTAGAAGACCGCATACCCCTTGGGGTCCCACGGCCCCGCACCGGCATGGTTCATCGGTTTTAATTCATTGGGTTGCGGGGAGTTTCGGACTCCGTTCATACATGCTTAAACACTTCCTGAACCCTCGTTGTGCTCGGCATCATGAGGAACGAGTGCGGAATCACGTCTTAGGTGTTTACGATGACTGTGAACTAGTACAGAGTGCTGCGTACTAAGCTAACACGGGGATTCGGGTTGGTGGTTGACGAGGATTGAGCTCGCTTAGTAGTGTATCGGTTAGCTAACGAACGTATAGATACGATCAATTGCGTCGAGGTCTATCTACATACTTGCCAAACTTCTTTTCTTCTCTACTAACTCGAGGTGGTACGCCAGGTTAAGATCCATGTTACGCTCATAGTGATAGTAGAGGGTCTATGTATCAACGAGAGTCAAGCAATTGATGGACCGCTCACTACTTAGGAACATGAGCCTCAAAACAGTATACATCTAACTTCATCACGTCTAATAACTACGAGAATGGAGCTACCATATTATACGCGAGTTGTTGCGTGTTTACTTTGGGTTTCCGTTCCTCGCTCTGAGAACTCATGAAACTCAGTTTCGGGCCCAATCCCGTTCTTTGCATCGACGTCAAGCTCGCCAAGGCGATTTGTTGCAAGATCATCTCCGAATAATTCTGCAATTTCTTCCAAAGACTTTCCGGACTAGTCTTGGTGTTAGAGATGGACTAGATGGAGAAGTGTGCCGGCAACGTACCGTCTCAGGGAGACAGAAGAAATAGAAACCGGCAGCAGCCAAGTTGGTTGCAATGAACAGTGAGTAGTATCTACAAACGACTGATCAGCCCTCCTTATTGAGATTGGTAAGTGATCTGTGGAGACTAACCTCCAGCTAACATTGGCAATGGCAAGAGGGGTGATTTGCGAAAGCACGATGGCGGTTACCGACTTTGCAGCAACAGCAAATGCGAGGCCCTTTGTCCGAAGGAAGAACGGGAACAGCTCCGAGGGAACAACCCAGATCATGGCGTTGAAGAAAATGGCATAGCACATCGAGTAGATGAAGATGGCCGCAATAGCGGCCCTCGCTCCTGCGGCATTCTCGTTGTCCTGGTTTCCGTAGACGGCACTCAGGGCCATGCACAAGGCAATCATGGTACTCAGGACCAGGGATCCTCTCCAGAGCGTACGCGTGCGGGGCCAGCGGTCTGCCACGACGACCAGGTAGATGACCTGGCCGATGATGCCCATCATGCCATAAGCACCGCTGATTAGCAGAGCAGTGCGGCCAGTGAAGCCGACCGCGGCGTAAAAGATGTTTTGGAAGTTCTGGATGACGGAGGACCCGCTGAGCTGGCCCATGGTGACGATGAAAGCGGCCGTAAGAGTACGACGGACATATTGGCGGGAGAACATCTGCTTGATGGCCGTGGCCCAGCCCATGTTCCCTTGCGCCTTCTCCATGAGGATATGCTCCCTGATCTGAATGAGTTCTCGGCCGACCAAGTCATCTTCATCCGCCGCACCGTGGAGGCTTGCCAGGACGCTCTTGGCTTCTTCGTACCGGTCTTTTAGTACGAGCCATCGGGGCGAGAAGGGCACGAAGAAGATCATGACCGAGAGCACGACGGGGATGGGAAGCTGCATAGCCAAGGGGATGCGCCATTGGCCGTCTCCTGAGGCAAACGCGCCCGCGAACCCAACCCAGTTCGCGAGGCCGAAACCACAGGCTATCATCATGCCCTGGAGGCCGACGAGGAGGCCGCGACGAGCGGGTGTTGCGACTTCGGCGAGGTAGATGGGGACGACAGAGAGGAGTTCGCCGCATCCGATGCCCGCGATCAGACGGCCGGCGATCATCATGCCTACTTCCATGGCGGCGCATTGAAGGACGGAGCCGATGATAGCTTTATTCAGATTAGCATTTGTGGGTCATTATCTGGATGCGAAGACTAACTCAGTACTGAAGCGATGAGAATGGTGTACTTTCGACTGAATCTATCTGCAAGGTAGCCGCAAGTCATACCGCCGATGGCCTGGCCGGCGTTGTAAACTGAGACGATGGCACCTGTGCAGTGAATGAATTAGTATAGAGTAGTCATGAGAGACCAAGGGTGCCAACACACCCGTGTAAGCGGTGTTGACCATCGCGGGTCCGTACATCTTCAACTTGAAGCTGTCATGGCCGAAGGTCGTCGCGATGATTCCTGAGCAGAATGTCAGCTTGCATTGGCATCTAGAACGGAGCTGGAAGCTATTAAACACCAGAGTCGAAACCGTAGATGAAGCCGCCCTGCGCAGCGACAAGCGCCACAGCGAAGACGAGGAAGTTCATGCTGACGAGGACGCCAACTGTGAAGGAGGAGCACGGTTGTGGAACTATGGCTCTATCACGCAAGTGTAAATCTGAGGTTATCTTATGTACAATCGTTTTTTTGCCTCCTCCCTTGCTGCTCGTTCGGCGCGAACGTAGCCCGATGACCTCGGCAGTACGCGAGAAAGATCCCAGGCACCTGGAACCGGTGCTGGAAAACCGTGCAAGAATCGTTCCCTCGCTTACAAAGACTATGCTTAGTTTCAGGGGTTTGGTTACAGAGTCGTACTCAAACCCCGGAGGCCAAGGTCATGCTCCTGCGGGGAAGGTGGTAACACCGCATCACGGCAGACCACTAGGCTTGGGATCCTTTGGGTAATCCGCATGAGCACCAGTCACCTTTTGGTCGGCATGATTGTCTTGGCACTAACGGGATGAAGACCGCTCGTACGATGTTACATGTAGCTCTCGTTCGAATGTGTTGTCTCGTGCCGAAACGACGCGATGCGGCCATACTTGTCCCGGGCGCTGGTTTACGGATTGCTACGTCAAGTCCAGATTTATATGGACGCAAGGCTACTTCCCTCCTGCAATCTTAGAAACCCAGGACATTCATATCGGGAACCTTGAAGGCCTGGGTCATATTCCCTTGTCATGTCTTCCCCTACTGTTACCAGACCTGTCTTTGAGCACCACCACAGCGGTCTTGGAGTCGAATACTCGAGACCGAGGATCTCATGGCGGTTCGAGACGAGCGACTTAACTGTGCCCTCATGGATCCAGACCTCTTATGAGATCGAGCTTACTTTCATTTCCGATAAGAAACCCCAGATCTATGGAAACGCGAGTGACCAGTCTGTTTTGGTACCTTGGCCTGCCAGAGATCTCGCATCTCGAGATGCCGCTACGGTCCGTGTCAGAGTCTACGGAAAGAGTCTCTCGGATAGGACATATGATACCGAAAAACCAAGCCCGTGGTCGGAATTGGCAACTGTCGAAGCTGCTTTGCTCCAGCCAAAGGACTTCCAGGCAAAGTTCATCACTTCGGCCAAGCAGTTCGGTCCCCGCGGCCCTCTGAGACCCATGCGGTTCCGCAAAGACTTCACCCTCCCCAAACACATCGACCTTGGCGCATCCTCGGCCCGATTATATATCACCTCCCTCGGCGTTTTCGAAGCTACGATCAACGGAAAGCCAGTGACGGATGAGTGCATGGCACCGGGATGGACAAGCTACCGACATCGCCTTGTCTACCGTATTCTCGACGTCACGAGCCTTCTCTTCCCAGGACAGAAAAACACAATCTGTGTCGAGGTTGGGGAGGGCTGGTATGCAGGACGACTCGGCTTCAAGGGGGGTATTCGATTCCGGTACGGCGACGTCATCGGACTCTTCTCACAGCTTGAGGTCGGAGCCCCATCGAAAGAGCCTTGGACTTTACTTTCAGACGACACTTGGTTATGTTCCCCAAGTGCGATCACAAATAGCGAGATATACGACGGTGAGACCTACGACCTGAGAGAAGAGACGGAAGGCTGGGCCCTCGTGGGCGCCCAATGGACCTCAGACCTCGGTACCAAGATACTACCTTGGCCCAAGGCGAAGTTGGTCGCCCCCGATGCGCCTCCTGTTCGAGTTATTGAGACGAAGCCTTGTAACAAGGTTTTCAAAAGCAAGAGCGGCAAGGTGATTCTCGACTTTGGGCAAAACCTCGTCGGTAAGCTCCTCGTCAAGTCTCTCAAGCTTGGTGAGGGAGAGAAGGTCGCATTCCGTCACGCAGAGGTGATGGAAAACGATGAACTCGGGACAAGACCCCTCAGAGACGCAAAGTGCTTTGACACGATCATCGGCTCAGGAGGTGAGATTCGGGATTGGAGTCCAAAGTTCACTTTTCACGGCTTCCGATTTGTTCAGGTCGACGGGTGGCCCGGAGGTGCTCCCTTGGTCGACGACATCCAAGCGCTTGTCATGCATACCGACATGAGGCGGAGAGGATTCTTCGAGTGCTCCAACCCTCACGTCAACCAACTTCACAAGAACGTCGTCTGGTCTATGCGGGGCAATTTCTTGTCGATTCCAACTGACTGTCCTCAGAGAAACGAAAGACTCGGCTGGACCGGCGACTTACAGGTGTTCTGCCCCACAGCGACGTTTTTGTATGATACCCTGGGAATTCTCGGCAACTGGCTTCAAGACGTTGCGGTTGAGCAGCTTGAAGAAGGGAAAGGGGGGATTCCGCCTCTGGTTGTGCCCTTGGCCATCAGCCCCAACTGGCCGCACATGGCACAAGCAGTCTGGGACGATGTGACTGTGCTTGCTCCCAGCGTGCTTTACCAGTACAGCTCCGACAAGGACCTTCTTGAGCGCCAATTCAGCAGCATGCAAGCCTGGTTAGATCAAGGAGTCGACCGAGCCCCTGACGGACTTTGGAATCCTGATAAATGGCAATTGTCTGATTGGCTGGACCCCACGGCACCCCCCGATGATCCTGGAAACGGACGGACGGACAGTATTCTTGTCGCCAACGCCTACCTTGTTCACACGACGCTGGTGTTCTCCCGACTATGCGCGGCACTCGGCAAGAAGGACTCGGCTGCTAAGTACGCAGGGGATGGAGAACGACTCAAAGGGCTTTTCCAACGAAGATACATCACGGCAGAGGGCAACTTGATGTCAAGCTCTCAGACCGGCCTCGGACTCGCGTTCCAATTTGATCTATACCCATCCGACTCCATCCAGCGTCGAACGGCCGCCAAGGCCCTGGAAAAGCTGGTTCGCACCGCACGCTTCCACATCAGCACCGGATTCGCAGGTACTCCAGTGATATCCCATGCTCTGACGAAAATCGGACGACCGCAGCTGGCATACCGCATGCTGCTCGAGACGACTTGCCCAAGTTGGCTGTACGCAGTCGTCGCCATGGGCGCAACAACCATCTGGGAGCGGTGGGACAGCATGTTACCGGATGGCCGCATCAACCCCGGCCAGATGACAAGCTTCAATCACTATGCACTAGGAAGCGTTGCAGACTGGTTACATGGCTCCGTTGGCGGTATATCGCCTCTCGAGCCGGGATGGCGCGCGATTCGCGTGCGTCCCGTTCCCGGAGGCAACCTTACGAGCGCAAGCGTGTCTTTTGACGGACCGTACGGGAAAGTTTCTTGTGATTGGAAGTTGGAGAGTGGAATCTTCAAGATGAAGTTGACCGTGCCGCCCAGCTGCTCGGCTGATGTAACGCTTCCATCGGAGTTGGGGAGGGACTATGACGAGACGGCTGAACCAAGTCGCAAGGTGCAGTCCGGGGTACACGAGTTTGAGTGTGCTTTTGATGCGGGGGAGTGGCCGCCGAAACCTTTTGTCGCGGCGAACCAGCCGATGCCACCAGATACCATAGCAGAGTAGGCGGTTTGAGTGTGTATATCAGGTTGGTACCGACTAACTTAACCTCCCCCTCGTGGTCTTAGTCGCTGTTAGTTGCTTAGGGAGGACAGTTTGCGCAAAGGCGATTTTCATTACTTCTGATTCATTGAGCATATTGCAGATAATGCAGCAGGCAGAGTGTGTATGTGTGATTGACCAGGATGTTAAAGTGTTCTCGAAAACTATGCTAAGGCTACACTCTGTTACACTACTCTACGGGGAATCCTGGGGAATCCCGTGGTATCTTCAAACAGAAACTCTGATCATGCGTGTTGTCCGAATCGTGGCGTCAGCTTGACTTTCAAGTATCCTTCGTGGCCTTTCTTGGGGTATGTGTCCAGGTATCTAAAGCCCTGTGCGACATCAAGCTTCTCGTCCCAAAGCGAGATATTGAAGTTGTAAATAATGCTGGCAATCGTTTTACGCAGAACCCTTTGGGCAATACTGTCGGAGAGACGGATTAACATCTTATAGTCGCTAGATGGGTGGAAAAGTGAGACTTACTGCTGACCCAAGCATGTTCGCGTGCCCGTCCCGAACGTGACAGCACGGTTCCTACTTTCCTTGGAACTTTCACTAGACCCAAGCCACCTTTCTGGCTTGAAGGTATTTGGGTCGGGGTAGATCTCTGGATCATGCTCGAGCTTTGTCAAAGTGAAACTCAGACTTGTCTGTATTGAGTGAATCAGTGTCGTGTTTCTCATCTTCTAAGCCAAGATGCCAACGTACCAGTGGGGGAATGACCATGCCTTGGTAATGCACCGACTTCAGACTCTGCCTTGGCTGACGATGCCAACCTGGTGAGCTAAGCCGGGCGGACTCTTTGCATACCGCGTCCTGATACAGTGAGCATAAATGAGACAATCAGCAGAAAACGGAGTGACGACGGACCAAGTACTTTAGTCGGGGCACTCTCGGGTCTCTCCACACGCGGTGTCCGTAAGTGCCGAGGTCAAGCGTGTCAAGTTCGCTTCGGATTTTCTTGACGATCTCGGGGTTCTGAATAAGGTAGTGCAACAAGAATGTCAAGTTGCTGAGCAGAGACTCGTTTCCGATGAAGATCGCTTGAGACGACTCGTGGACTGTTAGGGTCTCGTTGCCGATCTCGTTGAACATGCGGGATAGGACGCCCTCGTGATTGTTCTCATCGTCCCAGGACTTGACCATAGGTCTTACGTGAGATGAGACAAGCTATAGAGAAAGTCAGAAATGGTGGCCTTGGTACAGTTGCAGTGGCTGGGGCTTACATTGTCAAGCCAGCCGAGGGGCGAACATGATCGGAGAACAGGGAACCAGTCGACAAGGACTTTGATGGGCGGCATGCATCTGAGGACAGTGGCCAAGTCGATCGCGCTGTAGGCCCGTGTCTTGTCGTGGATAGCTTCGAGGTCGTACGTTCGCAGAAACCCGTAGTTTTCTTCGAGGACATACGATATCATCACGTCGTTGGTGAAGGCCCACAGGTAGTGGGTTAGGTTGACGACCTCCCCATTACCTGCGACGTCGCTCAGGCGCGTGCAGAGCGACTCGAGGTAGGTGTCAAGCGTCGGGGCGTATTGGGCGAGGGTCTTTCCGGAGAAGATCGGTCGCATGACCGCTGCTCTTTCGATGTGCTTGGCCGGGTTGGCCAAACCCCCGAGCAGTTTGCTGAGAAGCCCGTAATAGTTATCGCATTTCAACAGATCCGCGCGCTTGTGATACTGTAGCGCAAACTCGTGGTCGTCAAAGTGCAACTCGTTCGGACCGATTCTGATGACTGGACCTATAGTCACAGTCAGGTATCAAGCGCTGGGGTCCGGAGTAAAGAAGGAAACGCACCATATGTTTCGTGGAGGGACTCAAGGTTCTGAAGCCAGTCGTTTTTGAGAAGAACGTGGTACGCCTCGTAGAGCTTGGTGATTGCCGCAAACCGCGGGCCCGGAAACTTTGCCAGAGGGGAGAAGAAAGCTCGGTAGACGTATTTGGCCACGACGTAGAGCAGAATCGAGCAGAGACAAAGCGACGTAAGTGTCAGTCCTGGGGGACTCACAGCCACGAGAAACCAGGCCATGGTGATGGCCAAATGGGTGTTATGCCGTTCCCTCTGGATTTCTCTCGAAAACCTTTTGTCGGTGACCCTGACGCGCCCTGATATATCCGTTGGTGACTTGTTCACTCTGGAGGGGTTTACCAAAGTCCTTTTCCTGGGTGTGGGTAACTCACTCCTTCTTGGGTTCGGTTTCGGTGATTGACCCAAATGGGGCACAAACCAACCGTCTCCGGCTGCCAGGCATGCAGAAGGACCGGGCAGACCGCAGGTCATCTTTTGCGCCATACCCTGTTGGTTCATAAAAACATCGCCGTACGGGTTCAGCAACCTCTTCTGTGCCTGGCGGCATCCTTGCGCCTCGACTATCGTTCCCTGAAGGATTTCAACCCCTGATCTTAGCGACGGTAACCCGCCTGTACTTACGATGTCAAGACATAGAGACTGCGCCGTTACACGGTGTAAGCCAGTCGGCTGAAATGTGCAGCCCGGTATCGCATCCTCCAATGATGGCATGCTTGATTGCAACCGGGTACGCAGCGGAGCAGACGAAATTGGACGGCCTTGGTTCAGGTTGTAATAATAGCTGACTGTTGGGGGCTCGCATAGCTCGTGGCAGCCTACTAAAACACCGTCGATAGTCGCCAGCAAAGAAACCATCCCATCTGCCAAATGTGGGTTGGCAACGGCTTGGCTCGTCGTAGTAGCACAGCTTATGAAGTCTCTGAAGGATTGAGGTACGAGATCCCCTGGTCACAGGAGGAGGAACTTTGTAGATAGCGAACAGCAGTTCCCGCTTCCTTTAACGCCCGCCAGCGGACATCTGGAACGCGATATCATGCGACGAACCGGGGTTACCGCGTGGACGGAGCTTGCTTTCGATGAGTCGGCGTCCCCGGCGATAGTCCGCGATCCCCGATGTGCGTTCACACGTTATCACGGGTCACCACCGCATGTTTTTATACTTCCGAAGACACAACTTATCTGAGATCTTCTCTGTTATCGACGGGCACAAACCGGCACGAAGCCACAACTGCTGAAAGGATGACGCGACATGAAGGCTTCGACGAAAGACCGAACGTGGGGAAACGGCGGACTGATAGACTTTGGGGGGGCATGTTTCAATCTATATTACAGCTCCGAGCTAATGTCAGTTGTCAGCGGAATTGTCGAATGGGCGATCCATTGAGCGACCTCGAACTTTACTTTCGAAACTTTGCTTAGTGCTCTTTTCAACCTCGTGCCAGTTTCCTGGGACTGCCTTGTCTGGCGTCTTCTCAGTTCAAGCGCGGTTAAAAGTTTCCGAGCATACCAGCTCGAAGTGCCCTAAGCGCGAAGGGATGCAAGCCTCCCCTTGCAGATATGATAATGAAGAATGTAGCGTTAAGCTTCGAAAAGTTCTAGGCCAGCCTTTAAAGGCTGTCATGGAGCTTTAATCAGTCTGCAGTCCAGAACGACCGAATAAGGCGTCCGGTGTCTTCCTCGGTTGTCGACCACAGAGCTCAGCATGTGTTTCGTCACAACTTCGGCGCCACTTCGCGAGAAGATCGTGAGTTCAGTCAAATCGCACCTGTGGTAAGGTTGCACGTTGGAACCGAGTTACACGGAATCCGAGTCCGGCCAACAACGTGCTCGATTCTCCATCATCCGACCTCATTTCAACGTTTGTAACGCCATGTGTGTACCGCCCACCACCCATGGAAGTTCATGCCGATCATATCACCGTAGCCGCCGCCGCCCGCTGACTACACACGTTTTTAGCTCCCGAGCCAAGGGAGCAACCCTTGTCAAGGCCCCCGCCCCCCGTGACCTTGAGTTATCAACTTCTTCCCTCGAAATGGGCTAGTCCGTCGGGTACGCAACGGTGCTAAGTTGAATCGGGCTGATCGGCGTCGGTTCCCCTCACTATCGCAAGGCTGGAGCTTGCTCACTCATGAAGCTACATCAAGTTGACGGGAGCGGCAAAGTGAAGGAACTTGGTTTCCGATGTAAGGGAACAGGCCCGAAGCTCGTCGATAACTTCACCGGCATCTTTTTAGAGTACCACCATGATGAAGCACACACCAAATTGCAATTGCAAGTCTCGATGGCAAGTATCTTGTGGAAAATCTGGCAAGTGCTTGCTCGCATTCCATAATAGTTCTCGGCTTTCAAAGCCAAACAAACTCCGTCTCCCAGCACGATCGCTCAACCCATGCCTCCATCTGCTAGTCATGATGCATGGAACAGCTTTTTATCAAGCTCTTCGCTTATCTCACCATTCACGGTAGTTTAGTCGACATGCCTGACACGATGTGAGCATTATCATTCTATTGAAGGCTCCCGGAACTCAGCACTGAGTATTCCTTATCAGTACGCGAGACATTCGGCTGGATCGCGTCTCATCTTTGTCGAGCCCAAATTGCTGTTGTTTGTTGGCTTGGGAATGCGTTTCCGACCCCAGTAACTATCTTGCGAGCCATCGTCTCTGCGGTCGCTGAATATGCTTTTTGCAACTTCCTGCTCTGGGTTCTGGTGCCTTTCGCTACCCATGTTCAGCCACATGGGGGTAATCACACTCTCTCACACAAATTTGACCCATTTCCTGCTCTGGCTTTCACGTCTCTTAGGGCGGCCGGAATGACTCAATACCGTCAAACTTCCGCAGTAGCTCCGCATCACAGGATTGAGTAGAGTGTACTTAGAGGGGCTTTCCTGGTTAGAGAAGTGGGCTGAGTCATATCCGGTACCAACAGGGTCGTCTAATCACATTGAGCATAACCGTCTGAATCCAGTAATTACTTCAAAGTCGTAACCGGCTTGAAATGCATCGCCAAACCTCATTCGCCAGATCTGCGGCGGCAGTAGGAAGTTCTGTTTGGATACTCTCGATCGTTGACAGGGCGCGCACAGCGCTTTCCTATTCGCGTTGAAATGGACTGAAAACTATGTTCCGTACCATGCCTCTGTTTGGCTCATTGAGCTTGACCGGTCTCGTCTCCGTCCACGCAGGTGGGAAGCCTGCCTCCACCGGCTCACCCCGACAGAGGTTCTATACACTTCTTCACTATTTCATCGAATCAGACGCTTGAAAGCATTTGTGATCGCAGGAATATGGGAGCTTCAGAACCTCGTCAGTCCATCCAAGCTTCTTTCACAATGCCCTTCCGGACGAAGGTCTGCGTCCAGCCCTCTTCCTTTTCCTAGCCCAGCTGGACGACCACCGCTGAGGCTTGCCATTCAGCTCTGCGCACGAGACAGATTTTTTTTGGTTTTCTGGAAAGCAGTGAAGTAATTGATTGAAATCCCATTAATCCAGACGTCCTCGCAACGGGGGGAAAGGGCACATCGTGACGCATTTGCTAAGCTTTATGGGCGCAATAAGGCGCCCAGTCGGATTCGCTTCGAAACATGAGGCCCGAAGCGTGGAGTTCGATTCAGTAGCACCAAGAAACTCCAAACTATGGTAATCATTGAGAAAAGTGTCTCCGCAAATCAAACGCGACGTCGATTGGATGAGATGGACGGCATCCGTCCAAGCCTGTTGACAATCGGGAGCTAAATGGATGTCCCATCGATGCTAGGCTCTTGAAATGGAAACGAGACGAATTTCTGCATTCTTGGACGGCCGGTTTATTGACTTGAATTAGTTCATGCTGCCTATGTCACTACTGTTAGTGCGTCTAAGCAAAAGGCTAACCTTCAGACCAGGCAACACATGCAATGGATCGTGATGCTGAAGACTGATGTCAGAGGAAGGGTTTGAAATGATGCCGCGTAGATCTCAATCCGCCTTTGGAGCACACAGTCTTGGTGAAAAACAAATTCTGAAAATTTTGTCAGCCAAGATTCAGGGTCCGAAGACAGCAGCCAGCGTGAATGGTTCAACGCCGTCATGCGCGATGCTTTCCCCCTCCATACCAAATGCTCTCGTTTCATTCGCTAGACCTCCTGCTGAACAGCTTTGATACGCCTCGAACCACCAATTTACGCCGTATTTACGTCAATGCCATCATCTTGATCATGACAAATTGCCATCCGGACAATAGCCACGAGCAGTAAGAATTGCAGCAATGTTCGAACCAGCTGTAACGAGCATTGGGGCCTAACACGAATGCTTCTATGGCCACAAGACCCGTCTTAGTCGTGTGGTCTGATGAAGTGCCTGAGATTAGAGGTTGCCAAATAGACCTGGTGGTTTCTGTTCGCGCAGATGCAGACCATTTTGTTGTAATCTTCACTCGAGACACAGTCACAATACCAAGCAAATCCAGAATCCTGGGCTACCGCAGTCACTCTAGAACTACTGCAGGACGTTGGTCAAGACTCGGATATCCCCGTACTCTCTTGGGCGTACCATGCCCCGCATTCTCATTCCTACTGTTCGGGTTATTAGAGGAAACCGAGATACCACGAAGGAATCACAGTATGGCCTCTTGGTTTACTTGTTTAGGACGTCCTCCGGCGATTGCCCCATAAATCCCGATGAGCTACCCCACCCACGCCAACGAGTGGAATGGTGCACTCCTTGATGGAACATCAGATGGAGCTAGGATTAAATCGGCAACTTAATGTATAAAATATGGGGAGATGCAACCATTGTATGGGTCGTCGAACAGCGTTGGCTCGGCGTGATGCCTGACTTCTCATTGGTGGAGAGTGAGATTTCTCCAGTTCAAGGACACGTCGACTCAACCTCAACTTCCTTCGCGAACGATATCATTCCTCCCGTCCGCCTCCGATATTGATGTTGCGCTTCGATGGTAGGCGAGCTCTTCCTATCTTATGATGTGAAAATGGAAGAAGCCAGGACTGGGCGGAGCATAGTCAAGTAGATAGAGATATAATACCACGAGTTTCCGTTTCATTATCGTGTTCGTTTGTTGAGAAACGTCCTATAGGGCTATATTTATAGTTACTGAAGAGCTTATTCTATTATAACAAGAGTAGCTATAACGTGGTCGCTTATAACCACGGGCAGAGGAATAACCCCTAGAAAAAGGTCGCTCCGGAGCTAATATTAGTTATATACTACGCTAGGAACGGGCGGGCGATACTAAAGGCATTATAATATACCCCCCGAGATATAGTAGTAGCTAGAAAAGCGCCTAACCGCATGGTATCCCTTAAAATACCTAAATATAAAGCGGTATATCTATAAATAACCTATTAATAAGCCTATTTATAAAAGAGATAATAAAGTAAAGTTATTTATATTAGGTATAGGCGAAGTATAAATAGTTATAGTCTTCTACCTTTATAACTATTGCTATTATTATTATAATACCCTTTATTTACTAACTCTTACTAATAGTAGTAGAATCTATTATCTCTTATCAGCTTAAGTAGGGTAGCTACTATAATATTAACTTTATATAAAATAACCTAGCTACCCTCCTACTTTCTTAACTCTTCCCTATATATAATATAATAACTATATATATATCTAACTTTAGTTCTAATAATAACCTTATTGCGCGCGCTTGCGTATAACTATATTATATAATAATCTTAAAGCTATTATAATATACTAATATATTTATAGATACCTCCTAAAAAGAAGATTAGTTAGGCTATAGCTCTTAAGAAGGCGCGCGCTACTAAAGGTAAGAATAAAGCTAGGAGTAGAGGGGCGCGCCCTCCTCTCCTAGAGAGTAATTATAAGGTTATATATATATTATTCCTTCTTATTATTAATATATAATATACTAATATATTATATAATAAGTAGAAGGAAGCGGAAGTAACCTATAGAGAGTAGCTCTAAGAGTAGGGGTTTATAGCTTAAGAAGCCCTAGGGTTACCCTCCTAGGTAGTTTAAGAGGATAGCTCTTAATAAGTTATAATCCCTTTATTACTATTATTATATATTAGAATATTACTAACCTTATTATTATTAAAATCCCTAAGGAGATAGATAAGGAGGAGGGTACTAATAAGGGTAGTTTAAAGCCCCCTCCTAGCCCTTCTCCCCCTAGTAGAGGTATAGAAGTAGAGTAGGTACCCCTATTTAATAAGCGCTATTTTTAGTATATTTTAAGTAAGCTCTTAGGCTTATTAGATAGAAAGTACTTACTTAGTATAGTAAGTAAGTATAATTACTATTATAATAGTAAGGTGCCTTATTAATAGATAAGCGCCCTTATTACTATTATAGCTTATTAATATACTAAAGCTAAGACTTTAGATAACCTAGTAGTTAGAAAGATAAGGTTCTATATATACTTTATTTTTATAACTATCTTCTAATATAACTTATAAACCTTTATTTATTAGAGAGCTACGCTCTATAAGGCTATTACTACCTAGAAGGAGGAGATTATAATAATAAAGAAGGGTAGTAATAATAAGGGTTTAGGCAGGGCTCCTAAGGTAATAAGTAGTTCTAGTATATATAGCGTTATCGCTCTATCTCCTACCCTAGTTCTATTTAGAACCCTAGTAGTTAGCGCGGGTATACCTATACCTTATCTACCTACTAGTAATATAGCTACTATAGTGCGCTATATAGTTAATAGTCTTATTAGTATATATTTACTAGAGGTATTACTACCCTTATATAATATCCTAATAGATTAGTATAAGTAAATCCTCTAAGGTTAGGTAGTAGAAAATTAGCGTTTTAAAGTAGCCCTTTAATACCAAACGCGCTTAGCGCGGTTATCCCGCTTAAGGGCATCTAACGCGTTTAACGCATTAAATATACCTCAACGCGTTAACCCTTATAAAAGGGCTTATCGCCTTTAAGGAAAAAACCTTTAAAATTTATAGAATTTTTACCTATATTTTTCGCCTATTATATAGACTATATTAATTAGTAGTATAACCTTAATAATTAGCTATATCCCCTTATAACTAAGGATATCCCTTATAATTAAGGAAGGTATTTAACTATATAAGTAGCTAACCCTATTAAGTTTATATAAAGTAGTATCTTAGTAGTTAATACCTATAGGTATTATATAGCGTTAAAAGCCTCTAAACTCCCCTATTCCCTTAACTAGGAAACGTTAATAAGAGATGTTAACCCTTTACTATTTCCCTTAACTAGGAGATATCCCTAAGAGATATTAAACCTCGAAGATTTCCTTAACTAAGGAATATCCTAAAGAAATAATAAACCTCTAATAATAATACCCTATAAGCTACTTTCTAATTATAAGGTTAAAGAAGGTCTTAAGTCTAACCTTCTAGAACTTATTAACTATTTAATTATTATAAACTTTATAGTAATACTTAAGTAATACCTAGATAAGTTCTATATATTATTTACTTAGACTAAGTATACCCTTCTTAAGTTAGTAATAAAAATAAGTATTTTAGCTATTACTTATAAGAATTTCGAATAATATTTAGTAAACTACTATAAATATATTTAAAAGTTAATATTATATAGAGAAGTATATAAAACTACTTAATATATTTAAAGTAAGGTCCTATAAATATAAATAACTAACTTATAATTATTTACTAATACTATTAGGTAGTAATATTACCTTAATCTCCCTTATTATAATTAATATATTAAGATAGAGATTAAATAAGGCTAGACGCTAGATCTAATACTCCCCTTTAAAGATGTAAGAATAGGTATATAGGTAGCAAAAGGGGCGGTAAAACAGCCTGAATAATAGATATTAATAGGCTGAGTAATATGGTGATGAAAGCTGATAAGTTTAAGCATAAGGAGGTATTTTTCCTGGAATTAATTGACGGTATTAATGATGTTATTATTAATGATGTTGTTAATAATGTTGATGTTGTTTCTAAGTTATAAATCCTGCCCTCGCGAAGTGAGGGGTAAGATATTCTGAAACGTAACTACAAAGCAGTAGCTTATTAAGCAGAAATCGCGCTCGGATCACTATATAGTCCGTGCGTAGCTTCTGTATATTTATAGCTATAAAGCTCAGGGTTATAAATATATATATATATATAAGGTTATTGCTATTATTAGAATTTATATAGATTATTAAAGTATTTATTCCATAAAGGAAATACGTTTATAGTTATTACTTTATGTTTTATAGTTATTAAAGTATTATTAAAGAGATATTATATAGGTATATAACTATATATACTATAGTTATTTATTAAGGTTTATATAAACCTTATAAGATTATTATAGA